>BLSH010006784.1:776739-787394 GCA_018402905.1 Glandirana rugosa | reverse complement strand
AGTGAGGCCGCACCTGGAGTATGCCGTCCAGTTCTGGGCACCGGTCCTCAAGAAGGACGTCCTGGTATTGGAAAGGGTTCAGAGAAGGGCAACAAAGCTAGTTAAGGGATTAGAGGACCTAAGTTATGAGGAAAGATTAAAAGCACTGAACTTGTTCTCTCTGGAGAAAAGACGCTTGAGAGGGGATATGATTTCAATGTACAAATACTGTACTGGTGACCCCGCTATAGGGGCAATACTATTCAGTGCAAGGGAAAACAAGAAAACACGCGGCCATTCACTAAGAATGAAAGAAAGGCGTTTTAACCTTAAGATGCGTAGGGGTTTCTTTACGGTAAGAGCTGTGCGAATGTGGAATTCGCTTCCAGAAACAGTGGTTTCTGCTGGTAGTATAGATAATTTTAAAAAACTACTAGATGCACACCTAAAGGACCACAACATTGGGGGATATACAACGTATTACTGACATAAAATAAAACACACACATGGGTTGGACTTGATGGACTTGTGTCTTTTTCCAGCCTCACTGACTATGTAACTATGTAAATCTATCCTTGACAACCCACTCATTGCAGGTATTGAAGCTGGCGACAGAACGGCAATGTCATCATATCCCTGACTGACCCTATAAATCACTCCCCAAACACCACCATACTTTGGACCTATTTAGTAGGGCCTTCCTATATAAATTCAACTATTCAAAATCCAGCATGCTAGCCATTGGCCTTGATCAACGCACCAAAAATGACATTGCTGCTCACACGTCTTTCTTGTGGACCCCTAACTCCAATCTCACATATTTGGATATTCAATTCACCGACCCTTCCTCCCAATTATTGTCTCTCAACTTTAATAGTCTTGTTACTAAACTCCAGAAGGCCACGCATGATCTTCAACACAGTCAAACCTCATGGGCAGGAAAAATCACCCTAGCCAATATGTACCTACTCCCACATGTCTTATATACCTTCCAAACTATATTGATACCCTTCCTACAAAAACAACTGCTGAAACTCCAGTCCATTATAAGTACCAGAACCCCTCACAACAAACCACCTGGCTCCAAATAGAGAGCAGCACTAGCTTCTCAACCCAAGCAGATTTTCAGTGCCCTTCTCCTACATCACCAAGGGATTCACACATGCCTCGATACCATCAACACCACCATCAAAACATGGAAAACCACTCTTCAATGCACTAAAGGCATCCCACACTGTTTGCTCTCTGCCATACCTCTGGTGGCACTTCAAACTGTCACACCTGACATTACCTTCTTTTAATGGACTACTGCAGGCATTTATACTATTGGAAATGTATATAATGGCTCCACACTTATGTCCTTTTAACAGCTACAGTCTACTTGGAATATTATGTCTAAGGACTTCTTCAAGTTCAGCCCTAGCTAAAATAAAATGGTCAGAAGACCTAACACTCTGGCATATAATAAAATTCTTCAATCAAAACCCCTTTCATTGACGTGTAATTTCTAATATCTACAAACTCCTCACCAATACCTGCCACAACTCAAAGACCCAAATGATGCTATACTGAAAACAATTATTTCAATGGTCCTACACCCCCCATCAATGGTACCACTAGCTCCAAATGCCATTGAAAACTTCACGATGCATAACACACTGGGAAGCTGTTAAAAATGTATACAGCTGGTACCTCACTTCAGCTAAACTCGCCCACATATACCCTTCTTGCACAAACCTATTTTGGAGAAACTGTAGAAATCCAGGGAACTCCCTATACATCTGGTGGGTCTGCCCAATCCTCGCTAAATTCTGGACTATGCTTCCTAAATTACTTTCTTCCATCTCTCCAACCCCTGTACCCCTTTCACCTCAAATGTTACTATAGGGTCTGGATACCTGGCCCCGGTCCTCCCACACAGTCATCTCTCATGTATTTATAGCCATTGCTAGAAACTGGAAATCCTCCCACTCCCCTTCCAGCTCAGAATTGATAGCTATTTTGAACAACCAATGTTTAATGGAATATATGTATGCCAAAGCTCACCTTCAAATTCCTGCCTTCCTAAAACACTGGCTTAAACACCCTAAAGGCCTATCTCTCCCATGAATGCAGGAACACATCCTTGAAATCCTAACACCATGTCCATACCCAATCTACCACCTTTCTGACAACACTTTCAATGTTCATAACACACTAATTGTGATTGTTTATATCTACTAAGCACACTCTGGAAATAACAAAATGTATTCTAATGACCTATGTGCACCTCTTGTTGATCCATTATCCTGTTATTCAATTGGTTGTTTACTTGACGATCTACTGTTCAACTCTATACTCTGTACTTTGAGAAAATAAAAGTACTAAAAAAAAATACTGTTAATGCACACATGGATAGTGTAAACTACCTGGATTTAGTGGTATTTAAAAATGGGGGCAAACTCAATACCGTACTTTAAGGAGACCGATAGGAACAGGTGTATGTACGGTATAGCAGTTGTCACCACCCACAATGGAAGAAAGCTATACCAAAGGGGCAGTTTATTAGAATATAGAGGAACTGTGACTTAACAGAAGATTATTGGACCCAAACGGATATCTTAATGAAGATATTTGTCAATAAAGATTATAAAAGAAATATGTTGGAGCATACAAGAAGAATTGTACGTGATATGAATAGGGAATCCATGCCAATGGATAAATCTAAAAAGCATGAAGAAACAAATAATTGGCTTTTATTACAGGGTTTAACATGGAATATAAGGAACTGGAAAAAACTATAAAGAAGCATTGGTCAATCAAATGTAGGGCTCCACATTTGAGTAAAATTTTAAAAGTATTTTAAATTGTAAAAGTTTGCTTACAAACGGCACAAAGGATTAGGGATAGCATTGTAAAAAATATACCAGACCCCCTCCCCCCCCCCCCCCCCCCGGTAAAATGATCACCTTTTTTGATGAAAAAGGTTGTTTAAATGTGGTAATTGCAAACCATGTAGGACCACTAGGGAAGACAATAGAAGACAATAGAAAGGTAAAAAAATTCCAATCCAAACAATTGCCAACTCACATGTGCAAGTGCCCTCCGACTGGGGTTCCATCAGAATAGGTAATGGAAATGATGTTTCGTCACAACACCATAATTGCCACCTTTCTACACCATGCACTCGTCTGCAGTAAGGCTGCATTCAGAAGGTGGCAGCAGACATCTTTTTACCCCCAGCCAAGTCTTGCATTTCACACTTATTTTAACCAGTACACTGAGTGTATATATTGAAATACAGTATTTTGAAATCCATGACACTGTTTTGATGTTGAACTTTAAAAGCAGCCGCAAGCCTGCTGATCTCACAGGTTTACTAATCTGACAGAACACTGCTGCTTTTAAAATTCAACATCAAACCAGTCTGACAGATTTCAAAATGCAAGACTTCGGTGGGTGTAAAAACATGTCCACTGCCGCCTTCTGACTGCAGGCTTACTGCAACCGAGTGCGCAGTGTACTACGATGGCCATTGCGGTGTAGTGATGGAACATCACTTCTGTTACTTAATCTAATGGGTCACCAATAGAGTTGAGCGAACACCTGGATGTTCGGGTTAGGTGAGTTCAGCCGAACTTCACGGAAAAGTTCGGGTTCGGTACCGAACTTGACCCGAACTTTACACCAAACCCCATTGAAGTCAATGGGGACCCGAACTATTCGGCACAAAAATTACTGTAAAAAAGTCCTGGAAAGTGCTAGAGGATTGTAAAAGGAAGTAAAATGATTTTAGAACAATAATCTGCCCCTTACAGCAACAGCAAGAACCTGACCCTATAGGAGTAGGAGATGATTTTAGAACAATAATCTGTCCCTTACAGCAACAGCAGGAACCTGACCCTATAGGAGTAGGTGATCATTTTAGAACAATAATCTGACCCTTACAGCAACAGCAGGAACCTGACCCTATAGAACTAGAAGATGATTTTAGAACAATAATCTGTCCCTCTAAGCAGTAGATTCTACCTAGTCCAGTCAGATCGTTCTGTAATGCAGGATGAGATGTTATTATATTTGCAATCTGTCCCTCACAGCGCCGGCAGCATCCTCTCTCTATACTAGCCAGAGAGCATGTGACATGCAGCACTAAGTGACTCCAGCTTATAAAGAGGCTGGGTCACATGATGCACTGGCCAATCACAGCCATGCCATTAGTAGGCATGGCTGTGATGGCTTCTAAAGGCAAACCAGTGAAATGCTTGTTGATTGGCTGCCCTGCAGCTATTCAACAGGCGGGATCAAATAACCAAACCCAGAACCCAAACCCAAACTTTTTTCAAATGTCCGGGTTCGGGTCTGGGTCACGGACACCCCAAAGTTCGGTACGGACCCGAACTTTACAGTTCGGGTTCGCTCAACTCTAGTCACCAATTCTGATGGAACACTGGTCAGAGGGCACTTTTACATGTGAGTTGGCAATTGTTTTTATACTTAACATTTTAAATTGAATAAACATACTGCACTTTGATAGAATTTATCCATCTTTTGCAATTAATTTTCTTTCAGTAAATAGACTCCTAATTGACGCTGTCCATTTTTTATTTGTCATACCATTGTTTTCACGCATCCCAGTATACACACCACGGGGGTCATCTCCAGAGTAGTTTTAAAAACTTGATTTATGGTATTCACAATTCCTTCCCAGTATCTGTGTAGCTTTGGATACCTCCATAACATGTGGATTAAGTTGCCGTTGTCACCACTACATCGGGGGCACTTTGCATCTTGTCTCCATCCATATTGAAATAGCCTAGGTGGTGTGTAATGCGTTCTGTGGAGCAGTAGCAAATGTGATATCCTTTGAGACGAAGACATGGACACTTTTGGTCCTGCCTCTAATATCCTTTCCCACTGCTCCACAGTTATTTCTTCTATATCTTTTATCCAGCTATTTTGCACGAAAGTTCTTCATCTCTAACCGTAACCGCTTCATATATATTTCTGTATATTCCTGATATTATCCCATTTTGCCTCTGTTACTTTCCGCGATGTTGTTATCTCACACCACATTTAGTGGCTTTATTTTAAATTGTTTATTCAGAACATGCCTAATTTGTAAGTATACATAGGAGGATTGTCTTGGTATTCCATGTTCCTCTCTCATCTCCTGGAATGACTTAAAGTTTGTCCCTTTATATGGATTCAACTTTTTACTCCACATTTTTCCCAGTCCTTTTTTCTTTCCATGTTTTGGATCTCCTGTAGGTATTTGTTATACAATATCTGTGAATATTTTGTATAACCTTGATATCTAAACACTTTTTTTGTTGTTTCCCATAGTTTTTTTTAAACAACTTTATCTTTAAAACGTTTTATTGGTTTTTCAGGTACATCATATGGGACATGAATAACAAATGTATCATTATAGTCAATGTTCCATCTGGAGCACAACAATTGAAAATGAACAATTGAAACAGCTTATGAGGAAAGAAAAACATTTCAAACAGGTATATAGTATATGTTCCAAACTGGGGAGGAGGAAGAGCATGGCTCCAGGGGAAGGGGAAGGGGGGTGGATAAAGGAGAGGGGGGTGATGGGAACGGGAGGGTACCAGTGTGAAAAAGACAATCAGAGGGGGAGGTCTGGCTTTTGTGATGAACTTGTTAGGTCATTGTACAGTACAGCAAGGGTGTGATAACCATATAGACCATTGGTGGAGAAATTTGTCCATATTTGCGTTCTTTTTTGGCCACCATCCTCTCCATTTCGCATTGTAGGTTGAGGTCAGCTAGTGTGGAGGTTAAGGACGGGGGTTCTGTGGTTTTCCATTTTCTAGTAATGTTCACTTTGGCAGCCAGCAAGAGGTGTATTATCGCTACTCTTGATTTTAGAGGAAATTGTTCAATGTTTAAATGAAGGAGCGCCATTTCTGGGGACGGAGCTGTGGGCACCCGTGTTAGGGAGGAGATTAAGGAAAAGATTTGTCTCCAGAAGGAGCTGAGGGATCTGCAGTACCACACTCCCACAGTCCCTCCAGCAGGTATTGTTGGAGTTAAGATAGATTTTTGACAACTTGCAGGGGGTCAGGTACCACCTGTGTACAGTTTTTAGGTAGGTTTTCCCAATGGTTGGAGCAGTGGGATGCTGCATGGGTGGAGGCAAAAGCCTTTTGCCATTTTGTAGGGGCAGGAGTGATGTTCAATTCAGTTTCTTATTTTGAGAGGGTGTGGATTAGGGGGAGGGGGCAATGGTCACCTAGGATTTTGTATATGGTCGAAATCCCATGTTTTTGGTATGTAGGTTGGGTGTAGAATTTGTAGAGCTGTTCAGGCAAGAGTACTGTATTAAGGAGTCTGGATTTTTGTAAGTAATCAGCCACTCTTATGTGGTTGAATGTTTCTGAGGGCAGTAGATTGAATTCCAGTTGGAGGTCCTTAAAGGTTTTAGTGGAGTGTGAGGATTGTAAGTCAGATAAGATATTTATCCCATATGCTTGCCATTGGTTAATTTTAGGATCTGGGATTTGGCTTTCTAAGATTGTGATATGTATGGAATACTTGTGTAGAGGTTGGTTGTGGGCATTGCTAGGTATGAACTTCTTCCATGCTATTAGTGAGGCCTTAACTGCTGGAGGAGAAGGTAGTGTTGGAAGAGGGGCGTTTGTTTTCCGAGAGAGTCAGCAGGTTTGGCATAATATTGGGTCTGGGTGTTTGAGTTTCCGTTATTGCCCAAACTTTGTTGGGGGAAGGGTGCTACCAGTAATACAGGTGGTCCAAGATTGCTGCTTGGCAATATGCATAGATGTTGGGTAGGCCAACTCTAACCTGGTTATGATGCCTGACTAGTATTTGTTGTACACATCTAGGGGGTTTGTTATCCCATATAAATTTTGTGACTAGCTTTGGATTGAGGAAAAGATTGAGGATGGCAGTGGAATTGTTACTGTGCGGAACAGGTAAATGAGCTTGGGCAATATGAACATTTTGAAAATAGCTATTTTACCTAATTTAGAGAGACCCTGTGTGCGCAGTTGGTTTAGTAAGTGTGGGAGTTGTTTTAGAAATGCTCCACAGTTAAGGTTGAAAAGTTGTTGCAGACAGAAGGGAAGTTTTATCCCTAGGTATGGAATGGCTTGGTCTGCCCATGTGAAAGGGAGTCTTGCTTTAAATTGAACTTTTTGGTTGTCAGAGAGACATAGAGGGAGAATCGTTGACTTGTTGGAATTTAATTTATAGTAGGATTTTACGTTAACTTCATGATCATTAAGATCATTTCGCCAGCAAAAAGACTGATCTTGTGGTCTGTGCCTTTACAGGAGATGTCAGAGATTTGTAGGTCTTGTCTAATTTTGGAGCTAGGGGTTCTATCAGAAGTGCAAAAATTATTGGAGAGAGTGGGCAGCCTTGGCAGGTGCCGTTGGTGATTTTGAAGGGTTTGGATAGCATGCCATCCGAGAGTACTCTAGCTGAGGGGTTGGAAAAAAGTGACAGAATCGCTGATCGGAACCATCCGTGTATGCCAAATTTAGAAAGTACAGCTTTTAGGAACCCCCAGTGTACTCTATCAAATGCCTTCTCTGCATCCAAAGATAGGAGCAGAGAAGGTGTTTGAGATTGATTGACCTGGTGGATTAGGTTAAAGTGGATGTAAACCCACCACCCACCCAGTATAAACTAATGGCACAGTATTAATGTATATATACATGCAAGCCTCCTGCATCTAACCCTACCTTGCAAATATCCTTTGTTTAAGCACTAGCAGCTCTGTAAAACTCTGAAATCAGTGGGTTTCTCTCTTTGCTGGAACCCTTTGGGTGGAGTTGTGATGTCACAAGCCTCCCCACCCACCTATACTGAGACATTGAGGAGGGAGGGAGGGGGGAGTGTAAAACTTTCTCTGCTGTGTGAAGGAGATAAGCAAATTGCTTGTCATTCACAGAGCAAGGGGCGGATCGACTGTGTATTTCCCTGTTAGTCAGACTTTCTCTTCCTGAAAAAAAGATAAGCTCATTACTCACAGTTGGATTAACTCTTTGTGGCAAGATTGGGCACAGATGATATGACATGCTATACTCTACCAGGCAGAATTATTAATTTATTTTTTTCGGGTTTACATCCACTTTAATGACCCTCCTGGTCGCATCTGGGGATTGTCTGTCAGGTACAAACCCAACTTGATCAAGGTGGACCAGTGTCGATAGGAAGAGCTTCAGTCTGGTAGCAATCACTGTGGCAAATAGCTTGATATCCGTATTGAGCAAGGATATGGGTCTGTAATTAGCGGTAGAGGAAGGGTCTTTGTCTTGTTTGGGAATAATTACAATAGTTGTTCTTAGCATATCTACTGAAAAAGAGCCGGAGGAGGCAGCACGGTTGAAGAGTGTAACAAGTTGGGGAGATAGTATGTCAGCAAATTTCTTAAAATATTTGTTAATAAAGCCATCTTCGCAGGGGAATTTGTTGCAAGGGAGGGTTTTGATGGCTTTAAAGATTTCCTCAGGTGTAAAGGGTTGAGATATGTGCATGAGTTGGTCATGCGTGAAGGATGATGGTAGTTTAACTGATGATAAGAATCTTTGTTAGAGTGGTTCTGTAGTTTGAGGTGTGGCTGTGTCATTGTTTAAATTGTAAAGGGATGAATAATAATCGCTAAAAGCGTCAGCTATGTCTTGGGGATTGGTAAGTAGGTTTTTAGGAAGGGGGTTTTGTAGGGAACTAATTTTGTTTTTGTTCCTTTTGGCTTTGACCTGACAGGCAGAAAGGATTTGGCCTTGTTACTCAAGGCATAAAAATTGGCTTTACTGATTTTTAGGTTGGTTTAAAATTTATATAGTAGTAGTGAGCAAAGTTTCTGTCATAAAGTGAGGACTCATTAGCTACTTTGTGGGTTGGTGTCTGTTTGTTTATATGTTCTAATCGGTCGATTTGCGATATTACCTTATGTATTTGCTGCGTCCTCTGTCTCTTAGATTTACTGCTCAGTTTAATGATGAGACCTCTCATATATGCTTTATAGGTGGACCAGAGAACAAATCTGTCTGTATCGGGTTGGTCGGGTTGGTCATTGAGGTCAAAAAAGGTTTTGTGTTCTTCGATTATAGTTTGGATTTTTCAGAGTCAGCAAGTAGGGATGAATTGAGTCTCCAAAGAAGGGTTGGTCTGACTTTCCGTTCTCCTAGGGTGATTGAAATAGGTGTGTGGTCGGACCATGTGATTGTTCCAATCTGTGAGCCCATGGCTTCTTGTAGTGTCTGTTTGTCCACAAGCATGAAGTGAATACAGGAGTAGGATAGTCGGGAAGGAGAAAAGTAGGAGTCCCGTTCTGAGCCGTGATGACATCTTCAGACATTCTACAGTCCAGTTGCTTGAAGAGAGGGGTTCAATTCTGGCCTTGGTGGCGGGTTGATGATGTGGTATCTATGGTGGAGTCTCCGATAATATTGAAGTCACCTCCCATAATTCGTCTGCCTTTTTGCAGTTTGTTCACTTTTTTGTGCAGTAGTTTGTAGAAACAAATTTGTTGTCTATTCGGTCCATAAACATTTACCAGGGTGTACGTGGTCCCACTGATGTTGCAGATTACAATCAGGTAGCGCCCAAAGGGGTCTGTATTGTGAGATTTAGAGAATCCCGAATTGCAAAATTTCCTTTTTAGTATTGGAGGCTAGGAGTATTTGTTAGTAGTTCTTCAGTTTGAACTGGGGTGTTTTTACTATTGCGAAGTTCGTTTCTTGCACTAGGAGGATGTCTGCTTTTTGTATGTTGGCTTCTTTGAGTAGTGTTGATCTCTTTTGGGGAGTGTTCAGGCCTCTTGCATTAATAGACACTATTTTAAATGCCATGTTGCTGCTGTTGTTCTTATGCGGTTGTTATCCTATGAGTGTTCAGCCAGGAAGAAAGAAGGGGTTTGTATACACACTGGTACCTGTAAGGGGGAAACTGTTAAAAAGGGAAGCTAAGAAAGTAAGATGGAGGATATCCTGAGCTCAATGGGCAGTAACTACTGCTTAAAGCCCCAGAGGCAGGGGGTGCATAGGCTTACCACTAACAGGTAGGTCTGTGAAAAAATAACAGTTCGGGCAGACTGGTGCAGGTAATGTGGTTGCAGGTAATCGGCATCTGTAGGTATAGGAACCTACAGTTCAGGTTCATTCTTAGTCATTTTGGTACGCTCCTCCTGTCTCCATTTGGCAATTGGCGAGGTCTCTTGGATCAGGGGTGTCCCCTGGAATAATGCGCCAGGCTTTCAGAAGTCGCAGACCTTCTGGAAGGTTTTTCACCACATGGGTCCTGCTTTGATGTGTAATTAGTAGAGTTGAGCGAACTTCTAGAAGTCCGGGTTCTGCTGGTTCGGCCGAACTTCGGGACAAAGTCCGGGTTCGGGTCCGGACAGAACCCGAACTTTGTCCCGGACCTTCGGACCGCGTAATAAGGTCCCCTGTGGGGACTAGGTTCTCTGGAGCGGTTAACGGTTTACCTCTGTCCTCCTCGCATGGTTTTACTGATTCTTACTTGGACTTGACATCCAAGGATATGGATGTCTACGGCTAATGGACGTTGGTGTAATGGACGTGGTCAGACGGGCTTGACAATAAAAAAGTGTCTGGATGGACAATCACCATTCGGATACGTGGGGGACGGAGACCCCGAAATTCGTCATCAATGACGGGTAACTCGAGTCCTATAGGAGGTAG
>BLSH010006784.1:765361-776556 GCA_018402905.1 Glandirana rugosa | reverse complement strand
AAACCGTCAAGCATTCAACATCTTTTATTCACACTTTTTTTTTAAATGTGTGTATCACTTTAAATCAAACTGTCAAACATTGCACATCTCTTCTGCACAATTATTTCAAGTGTGTGTGTCACTTTAAATCAAACCGTCAAGCATTCAACATCTTTTATTCACACTTCTTTTTAAAATGTGTGTATCACTTTAAATCAAAACGTCAGTCATTTCACATCTGCTATTCACACACATGTGTTCTGCACCATAACAGATGTTCTTCACACATTCAATCTTTTCTTCATACATCTGGAAATAGAATAGAACACTTTACCTAAAACCGGGGAGAAACCCTATTCATGCACTTGAAACATCTGGATAGTGTGTTTGAAAATACAGCATAGAGAAGAGCATGCATCTGGTTTCTTTCTTCACACACAGTTTCCAGATGTTTTCAGAACAGTGATATCATAAAATGTGTTCAATGTGCTGCCCATTGTGTTGGATTGTCAATGCAACCCTCTTCTCCCACTCTTCACAAACTGATCGCAACACCACAGGAGAAATGCTAGCACAGGCTTCCAGTATATGTAGTTTCAGGTGCTGCACATCTCGCATCTTCACAGCATAGACAATTGCCTTCAGATGACCCCAAAGATAAAAGTCTAAGGGGGTCAGATCGGGAGACCTTGGAGGCCATTTAACTGGCCCACGACGACCAATCCAGTTTCCAGTAAACTGTTCATCTAGGAATGCTCGGACCTGACACCCATAATGTGGTGGTGCACCATCGTGCTGGAAAAACTCAGGGAACGTGCCAGCTTCAGTGCATAAAGAGGGAAACACATCATCATGTAGCAATTTTGCATATCCAGTTGAATGGCCCCCAAGGTCTCCCGATCTGACCCCCTTAGACTTTTATCTTTGGGGTCATCTGAAGGCAATTGTCTATGCTGTGAAGATATGAGATGTGCAGCACCTGAAACTACGGATACTGGAAGCTTGTGCTAGCATTTCTCCTGTGGTGTTGCGATCAGTGTGTGAAGAGTGGGAGAAGAGGGTTTCATTGACAATCCAACACAATGGGCAGCACATTGAACACATTTTATAAGTGGTCAGAAACTTGTAAATAACTCATGAAAGAATAAAGTTACGTTAAAACCAAGCACACCATTGTATTTCTTGTGAAATTCCCAATAAGTTTTATGTGTCACATGACCCTCTTCCTATTGAAAAAACAAAAGTTGGATTCAAAATGGCCATCTTCAAAATGGCCGCCATGGTCACCACCCATCTTGAAAAGTTTCCCCCCTCACATATTCTAATGTGCCACAAACAGGAAGTTAATATCACCAACCATTCCCATTTTATTAAGGTGTATCCATATAAATGGCCCACCCTGTATTTTCTATTTGCTCTGTAAGCATGAACAATGTTTCAATGTAGTCCAACTGGACCGCTACACAGGAAATCATTATTTTTTTATTACTTATTATTGCAACGATTGATCGATGAACGATAATAGCCTCATAGTCCCCAGATCTGTAAACAATCTTTGTCAAATCACATAGCTGTGATTTTAATAAATTTGTTTTTTATCACAAGAATTTTAGAATAAGATTTATGTCTACCAACTATTTTATATACCTAATGGTAATCCATACAGAGGAATACATATTATGCTCATGGGGTTAAACATGAGACAGCTATGTGATTTGACAATGATTGTTTACAGATCCGGGGACTATAAGCCTATTATACACTGGATATACCATTAGCCAAGCCTGGTCTCACGAACGGTTCATATACAATAGACACCGAACGTTCATCGATCGATCGTTGCATAAGAGGGAGTGAAACCCCCTCGATCTAACTGCAGACAAAGCGTTGGTGTGTGGGCATATTGCCCTGGACGAGAGATGCCACAGACAAAATGGCCGCAATTGTTTACATCATGTAGGCTTCAACAAAATGGCCGACAAATGACTTCCGGTTACAATGATATAAATGGATAGTACTGACATCCAATCCGGTTACCCTGATGAAGTCCCATGACGTGACATAACGCGTAGGACGTAGCCGGAATGCACCCAATACCAGAAGCACAGTAAGAGGCAGAAACGCTGCTGTTCTATTGATTTTTTGAACGCTCGTTTATTTAATTTTAATGTAAGCAGCCATTTTTTTAGAAAATAAATGTTTTATATTTGATATTGCTGCACTATAGGAGCCTATTCTTTTTGTCTACTTCTATGAGGAGGAGACTTAAGCACCAGGCACCAACCTAACACAACAGAGGCCTGATAGGAGAAAGAGGAGGAGATTGAAGGATGCCCTTAAAGGGGAAGACTGTTTGTTGCAGCTATTTGATTTTTTACTCAAGGTATATTTACTGCTATATTAAGGTGAGAGTTCTGGGAGCACAGTTGGGGATAGCACCACCACAGAAGTCCCTCTGGCGGTGTACAGAGAAAACCACCAGATTGGCTCCAACAGCACTATTTAAAGCACCTTATGGATTCGTTTGAGCACTTTTTAAGTCATCTGCTGGAAATAATTGGGACTGTTCCAAGAGATACTCTAATATATTTAATTGAGTGATAGATGGAACTGTAAATGAAGTTGCATAAGATAAATACTGTGATATTATTGAATCTGTCACACACATTCAACCATTTGCACTTTATGATGCACTGAGTCACTTTTATAGTCTAATTCTTTGAGCTTTCTGTTTATGATAAATCCATGACACTGAGACACTTTCTATATTCATTTGATCTTCATGTATCTATGCACGTAGTCACTTTATTAATATCCTATATGTCTCCATCATATATTGGCACTTTGTTTGATTGTTTCACAATTTTGATTGGATTAAGTTGTCTCTGTCACACTGATTGCGCAGTACCCTGCTGTATATCCATTCTATGTATTAACTGTGTAACATACTAGGTAATGTGGCAGTCGGTTTGTCACTATTATACAGACACCTATTATTAAGGAGGATCATTCACTGATACAGTAACTTTATACATTTGGTTTGATTTTGGGTAGCGCAGGGGACCCTACACAATCTTGTGTTTGTGGATTCTTTATGCCGGCTTTTATACTCATCAGTATGTTTTTGACTTTTAATCAATAAAACATTTACCTCATACCTGGAGGTTTTCACACTATGTGGAGTCTTTTTCCCCTTTTTTAAAAAAACATATTGCCCTCCTGGGATATCTTTGCCCCATGGAGTGTCGTGATGACCCCCTACCGGATATAGTGGATCCTTGGGAAATATCGGGCTGCGGGACAACGGGATCCCTCCAAGAGGACCTGTCTGCACAAAAGACCATTCACCACTACGTGTGACGCTGTCAAGCCTTCAGAGGTACCTAGGATTGTGTGACGATTCCCTTACTTGCCCTGATGTCTGGAGTCTCAGTATATATATAGGCTTGTACATATCCTACTTCTGGTAAGCCTTTTCTCTAGAAGGGGACGGACTGCATCGTGGGGGTTATCACCCTATCCTATCACTTTTCCTTTGCACTTAGCTATCACCGGAACAAGATCACTTTGATGAATTGTTGATATATGCTATTGCACTTAGAGACAGAGACATTCTTGTTCTAAGTCTCTTAATCTCTTCACACTGGTCTGCACTTTAATGAACTTTTCTGAGCAGCTTCTTGGTTTCAGTAATCATATTTGTTATCAACTATTATCATTATAGCTGCACATATTCACAGTGGACTACTTGCACATTTTTAGAGACAGAGTTACCTTTTGAGTGGGTTTCTCTGCTCCTTATTTTTTTGCACTTTATATGGACTTTATGTGTTGTTTACTAATTTTCATATTTTGCACACACTTTACAAGTAATGTCCCGCAGCCATGATGAAGACAAAGACAGGCCCGCAGGGCCCATAGTACCCTTCCTGCTGAATATGCTAACCCTGATTGGCAACTCACCACTGATTCATTGCCCGTACTTCCCCCATTCACTGGCCAACCCAGAATTCAGGTGGAAACAGTTGATTTTACGGCACTTTATTTTTATTCGCTGTTTTTCACTGAAGATCTCTATAGCTCTATTGTGGACCAAAGCAATTTGTATACTGGTCAATTCATTGCTGCTAATCCCCATTTGTCACTTGCCATAGAATGGAAACCTATTACGCTTTCCGAATTTAAAACCTTTCTGAGCCTTTCCCTCCTCATGGGCATATGTAAAAAATCAGAGTGACGGTCCTATTGGTCCACTGGGGCTTCCCCGATGCAGCTGGTAGAATCCTGACTTAGACAGGGGGAAAGAGCCTGCTTGAGAAGTGGCAATTTGCTCACGATGAAGTGGAGGGATACAAAGAATGTTTTTGTTCTTTCCTCCCTTCACACAGTCCAAATTCCAACAGTGACTGGTGTTGTGAGGAAGCCCTCTGTGTCCATTGGCTTTGCTGAACGCTTATGTGCTATACAAAGCATCAAGACGGACTGGATTCTTCCTTATATTCCAGGAAAAGATCGTCACAGCCCTTCTGTTTCCAGATAGTGCTGCACCCAACTTCCCAATCCAAATGCAGTGAGCCGGCTGCATGAGTGGCATTTTCCGCATGCCTTTCCTGGTACCCCTACCAACCGAGCCCCCCAAAAAGATGTTGTGTCTGCAGACGACGCGGATACAGGCATGTGTGACAAACATGGGTATCTGATCACTGCCCTCGTCACTGACCAGTGACTGGGGACTCCCTTGATCTCACACCGCACTTGTCACTAGCGTAACAATACCACTCTTAGCTGCTTTCCACACAACCATTCTCCAGCTTGCGGAACCACCGTCTAAGTGCCAGCCGCCTGAGAGCGATTGTTATCGGGCTAATTCAAGCAATTAGCCCTTTCAGTGCAACCACTTCTGGATGCCGGCCAGAAGACCAGAATTTTAGCAATACCACTTGTGATTTTAGAATAACCACCTGTAACACACACTGTCACCACAGACAGGGATATTCAGATGAGTTATCCAAAACAGTAGCGCTCTTCAAAGGAACAGGTTCATTATAGCTTGCATTAAAAGCTTTAGGGACAAGATTTACACTTTTCAGAATCAGGTTTAATAATGAAAAGGTCAAAATTGGCGCAGATAAAATATTTACAGAAAAACGGTGTTACAAAGCAATTAGAGACATAATATACAGCAGCAAAGAGATAAGACAGAATGGAAGGGGAAAGGTTACTTTCATTTAAATATCCGTGATTAATCAGAGATTCATTGATAAGTCCCCAGGTTCTCGGATGTTCGTTCTTTGATGGTAAGGTGAGAATTCAGCACTGTCTGGTCTATTCCCTTTTTCTCTGAAATCCAAGGGGTGGGGCCACATGCCCCTGACCACTCACATGGGTAAGGAGGAATAACAACCTTCCCTAATATGCAATTTGCTATATAAAAATCACATCTCAGGATCGGATCACCGTGCAAACCCAACATTACGGAAATTTAAGTTCAGCATGCACAGTGCATTAAAATAAGTCTAAACACAACAGACTTGTCACTCTCCATTACCCTGGGAAGAGAAGAAATTAGCAGTGGTTTCCTGTATAATCAAATTCATTGATGTTTGGATTCTTTTTATTCGGTATGCATTTCCATATTCAAATATATACTTTTTATTAAGGTGTCACGTTCCTATCTGGAATTATGAAATGTGGGTAAATGTCTTACTTTTAAGATTGCTTGAGGGTCTCTGGAACAAAGAAAGGATGGCGGAGAGAGGGTCTCTAGAATGTCACAGCTGCCTGAGGGGAATTTATGGCCTTTCCTATTCTTCAGGCATCCTGTGCTGTCTCTTAATGGATCTCATTTATTGGTTTATGATCAGGCTTGCCAAAATGCCTCCAGACCTGTTGGAGTCTGTTACAGGGGCCTAGGAATTCCTAAGTTGGTGGGGGGTTGAGGAGTTTATTTAAGTTAGAACTGTCATGGCTGACCCTCACAAAATGGTGCAGGTTTTGTGTGTCCCTGCCTGTGCTATTATTACATCTCCCCCTTAGATGGTTGCATAGGAGGGGAATGCAATTCTCCTCCTGACACAACCCCCTGCGGCTGACTTGCCATGTGGCACCGCAAAAGTGCCTGGTTAAGGCGTTTACCTTTGTGTGGACTGGCCCATTTTCCTTGCTTGAGAACCAGGCTCCCTTTATGGAGTGGGTTGTTCTCCCTAGCAACACTGTTGGGCCCACAGGGTAGGTTGTGATGGGCGAGTACCCGGCAGCTGTAACCACCTGGATCATGTGGCAGCTTCCGGGCTGCCCACCTGACCATAAGACTCTTCTGTCCAGAAGCGGCATAGGTTAACCGAGGGGGTGCCTTCCTGCCTAGGTAGAGGATGACATATTTCTCTTCTGTCTCATCCTTCTGGCCCAGGGCTGCACTTGACCTAAAGGTATTGGCACTGGTGTGCACCAGGACCTGACAGTGGTTTTCCAGGGACCATGTCTCAGATGCACCGGCCAGTACCTTTGTCAGGAGGGAACAGTCCTCCTTACACACTGGCATTAAGGATAGAATGTCCGTTGGTGCTCAGGTTGGTTGGTCAGCCACAGATTCAGCTGGGCCCCTATAGTGGCTTGAGGAGTAAGCCAGGTCATGCTAGCCTCAACCTTCCCAGTTCCTAACCTCTGGGTGCTTTCTCCTCCCTTCTGTTCCCAGTACCGACCAGCTGACATGCCCACTTGAGAGTTATTAGGGCACTGGTAGCTGATGGGCTAAGCCCACTGCCTGAGTGTCAGCTATCCCATCTAACAGGGCACCTATCTCTTCCCCTTCAGGTGTACTGTCTCTGGCCATTCTGATTTCACCTGTATCTGCACAGACCATATCAGATGACACCTTCAACCCATGCCTCTTAGGTTGACTGGACACAATAAGCAGCGGTTTAACCCTTCCAGTCCCCAGGCCGCCTGCTGGCAGACTTGTCAAACCCATCTGTTCATTGTCTTTTTCAGGATTTCATGTATCTTTCACAGTAGGGAAGCTGACAGCTAGCATGTTGAATGCTACAAGGCTTGTGTGTGTCAGCAGTGCTAACTTTGCTGTAGCACCACAACAACCAGCTAGCCCTCCAGTGACACACACAGACCTCAGCTGGGAAGCACAGTCCTCTGGATCAGAGCACAGAAATGGACCATCTGGGCCACTCCTTGGCTCTGCAGCCAGAGACGGCGTCTTCTGCCCCCCTTCAGCATTGTGGGTCAACTTCAACAAAGACAAAACATTATTACATTCAGTAAGGACATTCTTATCATCAACTACACATGCATCTGATATTGGCACATGCAAGGGAACTTCTTCTCCTTGCTTAGCCAATGGAGAGCCCTGCGCCTCAACTCCACCCTCCCCCTCCCTCTGTCCATCCATAGGTTTCCCAGATATTACCCCAACATCTCTAAACAGTACCTTGGTAGGACCAGAGAGTTCCGTGGTAGCGTCCTGGGTGCTATTAGCAGAGGCATAGTATGACACAAGGGTGCCTAAGTCAGCACCCAACAGAACGCCTATGGGCATCTTGTCCAAGACTCCCACTTATTTCATTCCACTCCCAGCACACCAATCAATAAAAACATGGGCACGGGGTACTCGTGAGCGGGTCCCCCCAACTCCGGTGAGGGTAAAAAACTTCCCAGGGATGATGTCCCTTCTTTCTATCACCTCTGGTCAGACCAGAGTAACTTCAGCTCCTGTGTCCCGAAAACCAGTTACAATCCGGTTGCCCACAGTGACTTGTTGCAAGTTGGCAGTGGTTACCCAAGCTTTCTTGTGGTCAAACAGCACTGAAGAAGAGTTGCAGGCCAGCTGACTGGGTGATGTCACCTGCTTCTGCTCAGGGCACTGTGTCTTAAGATGGCCAGGCTTGCCACAGGATTAACACCTGCAGTTGTCAGTCAGGGAGGGCTTGGCACCAGGAACTGCAGGTTCATACCGCTGAGAAGCTTGGTTGGCAGGCAAAGGAGGGGTGGCCCCATGTGATTTTCCTCCTTTACAGCCATTCGGTGGGGCCTTGCGATGATCCGATACCCGAGTGCTTATAAAGGTATCTACCAGTTCTGCTGCGGCTTTAGCAGAACCCGGCTTCCGCTCTAACACAAACTGTCTGACGTCTGGAGGACATATGTGCAAAAGCTGATCTTCTATCATGAGATCTTCTAGGGCCTCAAAAGAATTGTCTTTAAGGCCATTAGTCCACTGTTGGAAGGTGGTACGTAAACGGCTTACCACATCCATATAGGAGTCCCCAGACCCTTTTTGCAGGGAGTTAAACCATTTTCGTTACACTTCCGGGGTTAGTTGGTATTTCTGAATGATTGCCGCCTTTATGGCATCATAATCTTTGTCTTGCTCCTCTGGCAGGTTGACATACACGTCCGGGGCATTGCCTCGTAGCCCTTGTGTCAGGTACTGGGCCCATTGTGCTGTGGGCAAATGGTACTGACGACAAGTTTTATCAAACGGCAGTAGATAAACCTCAATATCACTGTCCTTTTCCATAAATGGAAATTTGGCGGCTGGGCTCGCAGGCAGAGAGGAGTCCATGTGCTTTAGGGATTCAAGGTTCTGAGCCTGTCGCTGCTGTTGGAGTCTCAGCATCTCCAGTTCATGCCAACGATCAGCCTCTCTCTGCGCAGCCTCTCTCTCAGCCCAGCATTCCTTTCTCTCAGCTGCAGCATGGCGTTCCTCTCTCTCAGCTGCGGCCTGACGTTCCTCTCTCTTTGCCGCAGCCTGGCACTCCAGAAACTGCAGGTACATCCCAGGATCCATTTTTCTGAGGTGCTGGAGTGTTTCCTGTAGTTGAGGAGAGTCTATGCTGGTTGCAGGCAATCTGGGGCTGGCCTGCTCCTGCTGTGGCCTAGAGGGGACATTTAGTGGTATTCCCATGTCAGTCTCTGCGTGTCTATCCTGTGAGACCGTTAACTCTGAACCACTGGGCTCTGGAACCCCTTCAACTTCAAGTTCCCCAAAGTTCTGGTCTGCTCAGATATGGTACTCCTGTAGGGCCTGTATCATTTCTCCACAAGTTTTGTTATTGACGTCAAGGCCTCTTGTTCTACACTCAGCAGTCAGTTCATCTTTGCTCATCCTCTTATACCCTGATACCCCAGCCATTTTGCAAGTGGAAAAGATAGGACAGAAAGCAGAAAGGAGCTGTGGGAAGGAGTTGTTGCTGTATGTCTCTTTAAAAAACAAAAAATATGCACCAACTTGCTCTAAGGACTGTTTCCACAAAGGTTACAGTGCAGATCTAATTCCTAACAATGCACTGAATGAGCTTAAGGCAAAACTATCCCACTGCTGCCAACCAATATGTGACAAACGCGGGTATCTGATCACTGCTCTCCTCACTGACCAGTGACTGGGGACCCCCTTGATCTCATGCCGTTCTTGTCACTAACGTAACAATACCACTCTCAGCTGCTTGCTGCACAAAGATTCTCCAGCTTGCGGAATCACCATCTAAGTGACAACTGCCTGAGAGCGATTGTTACCCGGCTAATTCAAGCTATTAACCCTTTCAGTGCCACCACTTCTGGATGCCAGCCAGAAGTCCCGGATTTTAGCAATACCACTTGTGATTTAAGAATAACTACCTGTAACACACTCTGTCACTACAGACAGGGATATTCAGATGAGTTATCCTAAACAGTAGCACTCTTCAAAGGAAAGGAATGTTCATTATAGCTTGCATTAAGAGCTTTAGGGACAATATTTGCACTTTTCAGAATCAGGTTTAATAATGAAAAGGTCAAAATTGGTGCAGATAAAATATTTACAGAAAAATTGTGTTACAGAGCAATTGGAGACATAATATACAGCAGCAAAGAGATAAGACAGAATGGAAGGGGAAAAGTTACTTGCATTTAAATGTCCTTGATTAACCAGAGATTTGTTGATGAGTCCACAGGTTCTCGGATGTTCGTTCTTTGATGGTAAGGTGAGAACTCAGCACTGTCCGGTCTATTCCCTTTTTTTCTGAAGGCCAAGGGGTGAGACCATATGCCCCTGACCATTAACATGGGTAAGGAGGGCCCGTGGGCTGTCCAGGGCGGACCGTGGACTAACAACCTTCTCTAATATGCAATTTGCTGTATAAAAAGTATATCTTGGGATCGGATCATGTCCCTGCATGTGATATCATTACAGCGTGACACCCATTATTGTTTGTCCCTCCTGTCCGGGCCAGCCTGGGTTTGCATCGGTGACTGTTCCCAGAGCTACCATACACTAGTTGAGTAATAGCGTAGGGTACAGCACTGCACAGGTATAGGGCACACTGTCACAGGGTCTCCAAAGATGTCACCGCATTTTAAGAGACCCTAACCTGGAACCATTATTGTTGTTAAAAAAAGCGTACCACAAAAAATTAAATGTTATAAAAACCAAAAAAAAAAAAAAATAAAAAAGCCAAAAACAGCTGTCAGTTTCTTGTTCTTCTCTCTCTATTGTTTTATCTCTATTGTTCTCTCTCTATTGTTACTGTTTTTTATGCATACCTTTATTTTTTATTGTTACTGTGTTTTATAATGTTTTCTTTGCAGGTATGTAATTTTTTTTTTCCAATAAGAGTTTTATTAGAAATAACGCGTTACAAAGGTGGCACAGAGTAATGAAATATCACCAGTAGGTAGCGTCTTACATCGGGACCTTATACCTTAGGATCCAACAATAACTGAAGATAATGATACAGTAGGCAAATAGGATCAAACAAGATTTTAGGAGAAAGAATTGGTACACTTATGGTTGACTAACAAGATAACAAATATATCACTTATTACCTGAACGTCTTGCAGTCGCCTGAACTCACATCCTCAGAACGCGAGTCGTCCGAGTAGATCAAATTTAAATTCATGTACATTAAAGGAGTTAGAGTTAGTCTCTTGCTAGATGTTTGATTGGGAGGAAATTACATGTACTTAAATTTAAACTAGATGAGCCTGCTGAGCGCAAGACTCCTACACTCAAGTCCGCTGACGTTCTGCAAGTCCATTATTCACTATATAAACAATAGAACAATCAGTTGGTATTCACATGGTTAAGAAAGAGGATTTTAGAACAAACTAGGATAAACGGATGACATAGTAATAGAAGTCAATAACAACCTAGGATTCCATATTCCAGGGCTACATTCTGCGATGGATGACCACTATAAAGTAATGAGACACGGTGGAAACATTGCGCA
>BLSH010006784.1:749750-760384 GCA_018402905.1 Glandirana rugosa | reverse complement strand
TTGTAGAGAATAGGGCTGAATGTGCCTAGAAACCAAGATACAAATATGAGTACACACAAAAACAGTTTGTTTCAACATATAACCAAGATAACATTGCATAAGCGTTGGGGAGATCTACCCTGTGTCTAGCTGGAAGTTTGCCTTCAAGTTTAGAATACACCCGCATACTCCTACCAAGGGGCTAAGGACTTAACTATATCAGGGACAGTTAATCAAGGGAGAATACCATACAGGCTTCTATTGTGTGTATACAGACCAACTTAGTGTGGTACCGGTGTCTTAACTACCCAGTATGTGTTGGGAAGTTGTTCCCCTATTTAGATGGTGTATTCTAATATTGCGTGCGGGGGGTTGAAAGCGAGCCTACCTGCACTAGCTACCATCCGCTTCTTGTGCCTTCCTCGCCTTGCCCTCAGGGGGGAATCTAGACTTGGGCCTCGGGTATGGAGAGAAGTATCTTGTTTTGGAGACACAGTGGGCATTCCAACCTCAGGAGACTTTTTCATTCTGACTCAAACAGGTGTTAGGTCCTCCCAAGGCTGTGTCAGATATGTTGTCTCTAAGTTTTGCTCTATTACCAGTCCCTCTCTCTGCCCTTTCCCCTATCGTTGTTCCTTATAGTTCCCTTCTGCTTAGGCCTACTCTACAGTTCTCTCAAGTTCTTATCTTCTCGTCTTTGCTCTCATCCTTTTTGTATCCAACCCTCCCTACTATACACTTCATCTCCTAGGGGACGTTCTGGGGATGAAAGTAAAGGTAGATTACAGCTATGCATATGTTTTAAATACTAAAAGGAATGAGCTATATCTCTTTCCCCTTACGGGGCAAAAGGCACTCTTTCAGTCTTTTAGATGCGGGTTAGAGGGCTAGGGGGTTACATCCACGTTCCAAAAGATTATGACTCCAGCTAGCCTTCTGCAGGGTGCATTGGCATAGTGCCTTAGTCCATCACATATAGTCCGCATACAGTTTACACTGCTTGAGCACAAAGCCGGAAAAAAAAAAAAAAAGGGGGGGAGGCACGTGTCAAGTTTCCACCTGGGTCTCTCGTTCAAAGTTTGGCTGAATCAGCTGATTGAAAGGGGAGCAGGTCTGGACTAAGGCATTATGCAGTAAGAGGATAGTCACCAACATGTAAAAGGGCAGGAGAGGAGAAGAGGCAGGTCTGGAGCTATCTTCTCTTTAGGGGCTTTGTTTTGTGGTTCGGAAGTCTCAGGGTGGATAAGAGAGTAAAAGTCAGTGTCAAAGCAGGACATTCCTTCGTTCTCCTCTATGGCTTCATGAGGCTGAGACGGGGTGTAATGCTTTATCTTCTATCTGCTATTTGGGGTTCAGGTGTGCAAGCACATTGTTCCGAGTCTCTTTGGAGGTGTTCCATCTCCTGGCAGGTGTTTACTCTCCTAAGAACGGGCCACAGGGAGGAAGGTCAAGGGGCCATGAGACAAGTCCGGGTTTGGGATGCGATTAAGGGAAGGGGAGGGGATGGTACTGAGGGTGCAGGTAGGCTTACCCAACATATCGAAAGTGTACATAGGTAGGGGCGCTGGGTGATTCACAGATGCCAGGGTGTTAAAGGGTTTGAGGAGAGATTACACAGGGTCTTCTTGTCTCGATCTTCTGTGGGCCGGTGAAGCTGTTGGGCTAGTGGGCCCTCCATGATTCTGAGGTGATCGCTGAGGTCTTGGGGAGGTCGACCGCCGCCTGCGAATGTGGAAATCATCTCTCACCGGTATAGTGTCCATGGAGGTAATTCTTCTTAGGGAGGACACGCGTTGGTCACCATAAAAGTCTGGAACGTTTACCACGGGAATACTTAGGGTCTCACAGAAAGCTCTCAGTTCCTCATGCACACGCAGATTGGCCGCACGGCCCTGGGATGATGCCGTTAGGCAGAAGGGGAACTTCCATCGATATTGTATACCTTTGGTGCGGAGCGTGTCCAGTAGGGGGCGAAGAATTCTTCTACATTGGAGAGTTATTGGTGAGAGATCTTGAAATATTTTGATTTCTGTACCGTAGAATAGGACCTCTAGTCTATCTCTGGCTCTCTTCAGGATGTCTTCCTTTAGTTTAAAGTTCACCAGGCAACAGACAACATCTCTGGGGGGGTCGGTGTCTCTACCCCTGGGTCTGAGTGCTCTATGGAGACGTTCGCAATCAATAGGGGCTTCAGGTGGTCTGCCCAGGACATCATTGAAAATTGCAATGGTTGCATGTGCGATCTGGTTGGGTTCAATTGATTCAGGGATACCCCTCACTCGCAAATTGTGACAGCGCCCCCTGTTGTCCAGGTCCTCTAGGTGTCTGTGAACATCTCTGAGTATAACTGAGTGAGTCTCTGAGGCCTGCTCTAGGTGTTCTATGGTGGTGTCATGGCGGCGGGTAACTTCTTCCACAGCTTCCGTTCTGGTAGTGATTTCTTGTATATCTCGGCGTAAGTCAGCAATCGCCACGGTAAGAATATTTTTAATGTCTGTTGCCACAGCCCTCAGATCATTAAGGCAGAGCGGGCAGTCTTCCTGTGTCTCTACTTGAGATTGCTGAGTGTTGGGGGCAATTGGCCGGATGTGTGTGTGCTGTAGGCGGAGGCCTGAGATGTAGCCTCGTCCTGTTGCGGCTGGGTGCGGAAGAGTTCTGGTATGGTTTGGCTCAGATGTGCCACCGGGCCCCTAGGAGAATGCGAGCGGGACCGGGGCGGTTTGTCCTTGCCTTTGTCCTTGCCCATGGTCTGATTATAGTAGTTAGACTGTTTCCCCTGATAGGCCGATAGCTTTCCGGGCACAAGCGGGTGTAGAAAAGTTAAGGGCCCATCTCAACCCGGTTCTAGACCACAAATACTGAAAAATGTGACCAGCCAGTTGTGGTCACTGTGGGCTGTTCCTAACCCCCAAATTCACTGGGGGGGGTCAGATGGATCAGAGTCCGTTCAGGGTTGTGGTCAGAGACCCTAAGTCGATGTAGGCTGCAGAAGTGCGGGCTGTGAGTCCCAAGATGGCGGCCGCGCTAGGCCGCAATTGAAGCCGGGGGCTCGATTTATGGCGCCCGTTCTGGAGTGCTCTTTCAGGGGTCCGGGTGATAGATGGAGCCCCCAGGGGCCTTCCTGGTACAGGTGGCTAGGTGGATGGCCAGTCTAAAGTTCGGATGGCCTGTGGTTTAGGAGATTAGCGCCCGGCGGCCAGCGTGTGCTGAGGCCTAGTGTCGCCGATCAAGTGGGCCTATCTGCTGCTCGATTTTTGTCTTGGGCCATAGCAGGAAGTGTGGGGAGCAGTGCTAGGTGTTGGGTGTCTCTCACCAGTGCCCATGGAGTCCAGATGGTATGTCATTTTTTTTATGTTACTGTTTACTGTGTTTTCTTAATCGTTTTTTGCTTTTCAGGTACGCCATCCAGCTGCAGCACTGATTTACTCATGGTGACAGCAACAGCGTTTTCTCCCACCATACGTAAATCAGCGACTCCAGTGCTGTAGGAGGCGATTTCACCACCACAGTTAAAAAGAGAGCATATATACTGGAGCATAGGGGCAGTGGGTGTAAATTGGGGCGGATTGCCCCTATTCTCCAGTATATATTTTTAGAACAGTGCAATGCCCATCATTAGAAGTGGGTGGATGCAGGGCGGTTTTATAATGGTGGGCACACCCACCTATTGATTGATTCTTTTTTTTTTCATTTAACCCACAGGCTGCATGAAAAAAGAACATTACATATGCCCAACAAGAACCAGCAACATACTAATATGTTGCTGGTCTTTGAGTAGTTTTCTCAGGCTTTCCTGTCCCATCAGGGAACACGATAATGCAGCTGGTGGTTCCGCCAGCTGTCCATAGAGCTGATCAAAGACTAGAATGGCAACAATCATCTCTATGGCCTAAGAAACTGGAAGCTACGAGCATTTCATGACTTCAGTTTTATCGGATATAAGCAACGTCATTGGGAAATTGGGAAAGCATCTTATCACACCGATCTTGTGAAAATAAATAAATAAATAAATAAAGTTTGTAATTTCCCCAAAACTTGTGGCAAAATATAAATGATTCCATGTACTCAACATAATAGCTTGGGGTGTCTACTTTTCAGTGACAACTTAATGTAATTTTTTTTCGTAATTTTTCAATCACTTGTGACAAAAAAATAAAATATTACATTGACTCAACATGACACTCAGCAAATAGCTTGGGGTGTCTACTTTCCAAAATTGGGTCATGGGGGGTTTGCTATCTGGTAATTTCATGGCCTCCGAA
This sequence comes from Glandirana rugosa, assembly GCA_018402905.1. Taxonomy (NCBI): domain Eukaryota; kingdom Metazoa; phylum Chordata; class Amphibia; order Anura; family Ranidae; genus Glandirana; species Glandirana rugosa. The sequence goes on along the minus strand of BLSH010006784.1, from coordinate 756,143 downwards.
ACTGTGATAGGTAGTGTGGGGCGAAAGCAAAAGTTTGCGCCCTTAGAAATCCTGAAGGCGGTGATTGGTTTTTGGGGTCCTGTATGCAGCTAGGCTCCAAAAAAGTCTCACACATGTGGTATCCTCGTACTCAGGAGAAGCAGCAGAATGCATTTTGGGGTGTAATTCCACATATACATGGCATGTATGAACAATGTATTATTTCAGTAACAACTTTGTGTAATTTTTTTTTGTCATTTTTCAATCACTTTTGACAAAAAAATAAAATATTCAATGGGCTCAACATGCCTCTCAGCTACTTCCTCGGGGTGTCTACTTTCCAAAATGGGGTAATTTGGAGGGGGGGGGGTTGTATTGCCCTTTCATTATAGCACCTCAGGAAATAAGATAGGCAGTCATAAAATAAAAGCTGTTTAAATTCCAGAAAATGTACCCTAGTTTGTAAATGCTATATCTTTTGCACCAACCAATAAATATACGCTTATTGACTTTTTACTACCTGAGACATGTGGCTGAATGCATTTTGGCAAAAATGTATGACTAAAATTGAGTTTATTGTATTTTTTTATAACAAAAAGTTAAAAATATCATTTTTTTTTAAATGTTTAGTCTTTTTTCATTTATATCACACAAAAAAAATGCAGAGGTGATAAAATACCACCAAAAGTAAGCTCTATTTGTGGGGAAAAAAAGGGACTCAAATTTCATTTGGGTACAGAATTGCATGACCACGCAATTACTAGTTAAAGCAGCACAGTGTCAAATTGTAAAAAATGTTCTGGTTGTTAAGTGAGTAAATCCTTGCAGGGCTGAAGTCGTTAGTTGTGAAATTATTTATTGGCACATTACATAGTAGTGTTTGAATTTGATCACAGGATGATGTAATTTAAAATTATTTGGCGGGCTATCTATATTGTTTGATATTATTTTCACTACAGTGTGAAATACCAGCTTAGATGATAACACAAAATTATTATCACAGTTTTTGAATTATTAATTTTTTGCGCCAGTGACATATATATCACCATACAAGTGGTGGAAAATGAATGCATTGCAGAAAAAAATGTTTCAGACTGCAGGGCTAAAAAAGTAAAGTTGCCCATATATGGATCAAAACTTGTACAATAGGGACTGTCCAAATTTCAATCCATGTATCCGTGTCAATCTACCGATCAACTTCTGTACAACCGCCATGCTGCAAAATGTCCTCTTGATCAGCACTGTAAATTAAAGACTACAGTGCTGATCTGTGAATTCTGATGATTGGAATGTCTCCCCACTGTCAGAATGCACGGACACAGAGAAAGAATTCCCTGATCCATGTAAATGTGTAGAAGTGGCCAGCTTAAATGTAAGGAAACCATTTGATACCGATTCATCCATGATGATAGTCTGGTATGGATGTCAAGAGGGACCCCACATGGATACACATCCATGCCCTCATGGATAAAAAGTGTCCCCCCCCCCCAATTCCATACCAGACCTTAAAGAGGAACCCCATGCAAAAAAACAAGAAAATCCCACCATAAGCCCTACCAGTTACTTAATTAAACAAGCAGTCTGGCAGTCCAGGAAAGGACTTCTTATTTGCATTGGGTTCTCCTTTGAAATCCATATCAGACCTTAATGATCTGGTATATAATTTGGGGGGAAACTAAGCCATTTTTTTGCATGGGCCCCCCCTTAAAATTCACACCAGACCTGAAGGTTCTACACCATGGCCTCCATCCCCACCCCTTTGTTTACCTTCCCCTGCCAGCTGGGATTCCCAACTGACAGTGAAATGGGTAAAGCAAGGATGACTTACTGGTTGTTAGGATGCTGGCAGCTAGCAGCTTTTCAGCAACCAGCTTGAGCAGGAAGCTGTCACATTCCGAGGTTGCAGTAATACCACTGATAAATGTTTCACTTCTTGCTGCAGCTCGGCTAAAAAAAACATTTAATTTGGTCATTATCCAAAATCTGAACATTGGGCCGAGCATCCCTAATATAAATTTATTAGCTATATGAATATTGTGCAATTAAACTGTGCTTGTGTTTGTATCAATGATGCACCAGAGCAGCAACTCAACCCATGAGATACTTGACACAGGAAAAAAATCATAAATATCAGAGCTGTGCTATTATTAATTGAATCTATTAAACATCTGTGTGTGATTCGCTATCCAAAAAGTGCATACAATATATAAATAAATAAACAGATATTCAATTGAGGTAAATCCAATAAGTCAGCACAAAAAGGTTTGCACTTTTCCACATGATTCTAACAGGAGAAGGGGCAACTCACCGGAACCATAGGATTTCTCAACCAAGAGAACAGCACAAGTGCTTAAATGTAATTTCTCGGTAAACAGATCCACAGGATCTAGTGTTTGAAAGTATCTCCTACAATTTGCACAAAGTTACAGTGTATAGATTACCATAAAATAAATAAAAAATGTATAGTGTAGTAATTTGAGTTATAACAAAAGCTGTGTATATTAAACAGCCATGCTGGTAGTGGATATCAATATACACATGCGATCCAAAGTTTTTTCCCTGTATGCAGTTGACACTCACCAAAAGTAATGTGCTGTCACACAGCTAAGCAGGCTTAATAAGATAAATATAGTAGTGAATGCGAGTCACATAGCAATCATGAACATGAAGAGTTTTCCCCCTCATGCAGTGTGCACTCACCAAACATAATGTGCTGCCATTAGGAATGCAGCTACCACAGATGGATAAACAGATGGATCCAAGTGCAGACAACAATATCCTCCAGTGTATACTCCTCTCCTGAATCATATTTTTAGGGAACACTGGTCTCGGACTTGGTGGGTCTCTGGTGATTAGATGCAGCTGCTGGTGTCTCTCTGTGCACACACCAATCCCACCAGCTACACACATCATGTTTGTAGCTGGTGGAATTGGTGTGTCTGGGATAGAGCAATCCCAGGGCACCCCGCCCCTCCCACCCTGTGAGTGTCCAGTCTTTGCCCACCTCCCGGGATCTGCACAGAGAGACACTGGCAGCTGCATCTGATCACCGGAGACCCACCATGGATAAGGGTATAGAAAAGAATGCGCCAATAGTGTAAAATGCTTTATTACAATTAAAAATCCTACTTACATCATAAAAATTATCATAGCGCCAAACAATGTAGAAATTCCCCCACAATACATCAAACGCTCACACTTCCTGAAATCGCTAGGACACATTGACTTCAGCACACAGCTCCAACTCTCTACACATACTGTATTGTCTGCATATAAAAGTGGTGTCTTAGTAAACAGAAGCTATCTTTCTGATTGCTCCCAAGTCTGACATATACATAATCTGATTCCAGGTTTTAGCCAAATCTCTAAGCAGCCTCAAGGTTTATATAGTGCTTAAAACTATTCAACCTGCTTTAGCTGTACTAGCTGTCTAATTGGCTAGTCTCAATCAACAACATTTGAAAATGCTTATGCATTCCCCACCTTAATCAGAGTGATGCTTTACCATAAAGTTAACATTTTGAAATCAGGAATCACCTTATAATCCTCCTATTGGTCCTGTAGTTTGGATCCATCCATTTTAATGGAGTTTGCTCAGGTTAAAGTGTCTATACAACAGAAAGTACCTTCCTCACTGGCTGTCGATCCGTCCTCACAGGTTGTGTTTGACAGCAGCCAGTGACTCCCACTGCTGTGTCTGTGCCAATAAGGAGGGAGAGAGCTGGGGGAGCAGCTGCAGCTATGCACATTGCTGGATCAAAATCAGGCTCAGGTAGTATTGTGGAGCTGCAGCTGCACGCATAGAATGCATGAAGGTAAAAATCCTTCAGTCTTTTGAACCACTTTAACCCTAGTGTTGGACAGACACATAAAAAATACACATGTGTGAGTGCGCATGCGCGAGAGTCCCGAGATGGACGCTTGATCCAGGAGCTCCGCGCCACCCCGGAGCCGCGGCACATACTGCGCCCGATCCAGGCAGCTACGACCTCCACAACCAATTGGGAGGTGCCCAAGGACGACCCGACAACAAGGAGACCAACCCGCTGATGGCACACCAGGGAGCCAGACGTGATCTGGGGCCACAGCTAGACAGACAGGCCAGGCCGGGGTGTACCAAGATGGCCACCGCGGCTGGTCACACACAGGCTGACGCAGCAAGGAATGCACAGGAGAACAGGCAAGTACCGGAGCACACACAATCTCCGATCTCCCCTGCTACCTTTCCTTATGGAAAACCTAACATGGAAGCCTCCCCAGCCTCTACAGAGTCACTACTGGGACATGTAATGGAGGAGTTTGCTCTATCTCCCACAGGGCCCAATCAAGCCTGCCACCCCGCGGCCTACTCACAGAGTTCCCCAGGCCCAGATCTCCCACTACAGTCATCAGAGCTTTTGCTCAAGCTCTCTGAGCTCTTGGATAAAGGGCTAGCCTCAACAGCAGCTAAAATCACTGGGAAAATCAAATCTGACCTCCAGAATTTAGGCATGAGAATAGTCTATCGTCTATAGAACAAAAACTGGACATGACTGTTGCAAAAACAAACCAAAATTCTGGACATATCCAGGTGCTCCAGGATCAATTAGATGAGGCCTTAGCCAAACTGGATGATTTGGAGAACAGGTCCAGAAGAGAGAATTTTAGGGTCCGGGGTCTCCCTGAATCCATTACAGACACCAATGACGCAATCCAAGATCTTATAAAATCCTTAATCCCTGGGATCCCCCCCCGCCTTGAGTTGGATAGAGTTCATAGGGCCTTAGGGCCCCCCAGAAAAGATGGCAAGCCAAGGGACATCATAATCAAACCCCACCACTATGCGGTGAAAGAAGAAATAATGCGCCAATCACGCTCCAACCAGCAGATACTCTGTAGGGGGCACCAAGTACAGGTCTTTGCTGATCTGCCCCCCCCCCACAATCCAAAGGAGAAGAAATTTGAAACCATTGCTAAGTGTCTTTAACCAAAAGGACAAACCTTACTCTATTAAAGATATCCAAGGAGGGGAACGAATACTTACTGCCTTGAGATTGATCTCAAAGGAGGTGGAGATGGACATTTCCTTACAAGAAGCGGGGCCTACTAAAAGACCCATGCCCACTAGTCAGGTCACTCCTGTGTGGAACAAGTTCAAGACCAAGAAGGCGAGAGACAACCTACCTCCATAGCTCTCTCCAAAAGATCCTTTGGTGATAACCTCATATTGGTAACCACTAGGGCAGGGGATATGCCCTTCCTCCCTATCAAGGGGGGGTTTTCTCCCCTTTTTTTCTCTTCTACTTTTTATTGGCTGACTGAGTGGTATCTCCTCAACTGCTCTTTCATACCTAAATCGGTTGTTTGTTTGATTCCCGTTGGATTCTATCTTTGATGTTAAGCCAGAACTTTGCCTAAACCTTTTGATTTAAATCTATACCCAGGGGAGGTCCTCAGAGATGGGATTCCTTTGAAACTTTCAAACATCTTTCACATCTCAGATCTCTTCGAAGCATCCCTCCTTGCCTCCTGTTAGACACTTTGCAGACATTTTGGGACCCCCCTCAGCCTCTTGGGAGCTGGGTGAGGGGCCTAGTTCTCCAGCACACCCACTTTGAGTCCTGATGGTGTCTTAATTGATGGTCTCAATTCCTGGATCTGAAGGCTGTTCCAGCCTAAGTTTATAGGTTAATAATGCTGAGGCCTGGGGCGGTACCCCATGTGCCTCCTCCTACCTAGTTTTGGTCTTCCGCAGCAGCGGAATAGGGTGACTCTCCCTTTGTAGGGTAGGTTCTACTAAACAGGCCTCTGACCAGGCATTTCATTCCCTGGTAAGATGCCTCTGGTCCCATTCGTGGACCAATTTGATATATATATCTCTTTGGTTTTTCTGTTTCTTCTCTCCAACTCTTTTTCTGTTTCAGCTGGTCAGTGGGTACGGGACCTTCAGTGGATATCCCTCTCGACTCCTCGAGCTCAGGAAGCAAGTGACCTACTTCATGAGTGAAAACGTCTCTCGGTAAGTGGTAGCGATGGGTTGAGCTTCCCCCCATTGCTTCCACATGGCTGATCCACAATCACCTCCCGCAATCCTTAAGGTGGCCACACATAATACCCAAGGATTGAACTCTCCTGTCAAGAGAAGAAAGGTTCTGGAGACCTATCGCTCCAAGAAATTTGATATAGTTCTTCTCCAGGAGACTCATTTCCCTATCCGGTACAACCCAAACTTTATCCACTCCTATTACCTGAAATTCTTTTTAGCCAATGCCCCAGACAAAACAAGAGGAGTCGCAATCCTCTTCTCTAGACAGAGTAATTTCACATGGATCTCTGATTTGAGAGACCCAGAGGGCAGATATTTACTGGTAAAAGGTAACATACAAGGAAGCCTGTACTCTATAGTCTCCTATTACAGACCCCGTAACCGATTTT
>BLSH010006784.1:720025-730818 GCA_018402905.1 Glandirana rugosa | reverse complement strand
GTTTCATTTAAAGTGATACACACATTTTGCAGAACAGTGATATGGGTACTCCCGGCTTATTTATACTTTTTTGACACAGTTTGAAGATGATTTTAGAACAGTTCTATGGCCTCTAATGTTAATTAATACTTTTCAGGCCCATTTTGAAGATGATCTCCATTTTTGCATGTTTTATGTTTTTATTTTTTTTTAAATATTTAAAGTTATTTCCCTGTCCCCATTTCTTTGTAGGGCACTTGTCCCACCCTTACCCACATTTCCCTTCCTTTTGCAGACCTCTAGGACCTTCCTGGGCTTTTTTACAGCATTTTTAAGATTTTTCATTAAAATTACCAGAACCCCGGACCCGAACCCGGACTTTTTTTGAAAAGTCCGGGTCTGGGTCCCGGACACCCCAAAGTTCGGTACGGACCCGAACTTTACAGTCCGGGTTCGCTCAACTCTAATAAGGAGCTTAGCTGGGTACTTCCACTAGTAGCTGAGTGGTTTCTGAGTGCTTTGGTGATAGTGTCCAGATTTTTGCGCTGGCGTAAAGTGTGGGCAGAAAGGTCAAGAAGTACTTGGAGACCTGCAGCTTGCGGGAGATGCTCTTTCTTTTAAAAAGCCTCCAGAATTTTTTATTTGACGTGGAAAAATGGATACTCAGGAGCACATCCCATGGAATACGTGCATGTAGAAAAGAGGCCTTAGGGACCCTGTGTATCCTGTCGATGGTTAGATCAGCAGATATGAACACTGGTACGACTGCCTTGAACATATTTCAAATGTAATGAGGCAGCTGGGAGGATGGTACTGATTCCAGTATGCCCGGTATTTTTAAATTATTACATTGGGACCAATCCTCCAGGTCAGCAAGCTTATCTTTGATCCAGGATATGTCATCTTTGTGGGCCTCATGTGCATCAACCAAGATATTGAAGGAAGTGACATACTTGCACATCTTATTCTCCCATATCCTACCCTGTCACCTAGTATTTGGACATCCACATTCACTTTATGAATACATGATAGCAGATCTACTTGCAAAGACATCCTCGGGGAAATCAACATATCTTTCAGCATAGTGTCTGAAAAAGGCTGACCTGTAGTAGGGTATGCAATTATGCTCCAGAGGAGTTACAGCTACAGTTGGTGTTGTGTGGGAGCTTACTTTCATCAGGGGTTCCTCATCTCCTCTTGTTCAGATTCTCGGCGGGGTCTTGACTTAGGGGTCACTGCCTGTATGTCATCCACTAGAAGCCACGCATTGGGCCATAAGGAGTGTCCCCGCCGCCATCTTGTCATGGCCCGTTCCAGGGAAGAAGCGCAATAGATTAGCAGGCTGTGGCGGGTCTCCTTGGCACTGTGGCATGTTTGCAGGTACGGGTGATTAAGAGGCAGGAGTGGAGGCTCTGTGTAGCAGTCTATCAGCGCTGGTCCGTGTGTAATCCCCGGTTGCACGAGGAGCTACTCCCATTTGCTTCAGCAGAAGCCACGCCCCATCTACTTTTTTTAAAAAAAATGCTTTTACTAGTAATGGCAGTGATCTGTGTTTTTTAGCAGAACTGCAACATTGCGGCAAACAAATTTCACCCCAAGTGACACTTTTTGGGGACGAGTGACATTATTACATTGATAAGTGCTATAAAAATGCAGTGATCAATGTAGAAATGATACTGGCAGGGAAGGGGTTAACACTAGGGGGCGATCAAGGGGTTAACTGTGTACCCTGGGTGTGTTATAACTGTAGGGGGGATGGGCTGCCTGGAACACCATAGAGAGTGCTGTTCCAGAACACGGGGAACAGCAGATCTCTGACATGTCTGACATGTCAAAACAATCAAAAATTCAGCCTCCAGGCTTATACATGCAGCAGTCCTGCTCTGGACTTACCCTTTAGGCATTTGTCTGTTTCCCACAGACAATCTTCCTACACAACTCTGTGCACACAGCTAGCAGCCCCTTGCTGTACTGGCTCTACCCTCTTTCCTAGGTGGGGCCCTCTTGACTCCTGGGCAATGACCTCCTGTCTGCTGCGGTGGAGCCCTGAATTATGGTCAGATCACTACTAAAAGACCTACACAACTGTGCAATCAGTGTGCTGGCTGCTCACAAAACCTGGATTCAGGATTGGAGATTTCATGCCACCCAGATCACTTTGGAATCTCCAGGCTTCAGGTCTCAAAACAGACTTTACCAAACACTGAGGAAACTGAAGACAGTTTCCTCTCCATGACACAAGCTTCATGGAGCCCCTCAACCTGCATTGTTGAGAATTCTGGGTCATAGCCTCTTTCTAGACCCTGGCAGGACATCACTCTGCCACAATAGTTATTTGCAACACTTATTTTTATGTGGAAAAATATAGATACTGAAAAAGCTCATTTTAAAATAGAAAAACTGTAGCTCCATGCATGTTAGTTTTATTATCAAGTTGTCATGTGTTATTTATTACACAGCAATTTTTTAGTACTTCCAATGTATTAAATGCACATCTGTCCTTTTTATGTTTACTTTTGTCCTTCTTCCTTGATACAAGAATTTGTGGAGGCTGACGTTAACATTTATCAGGCATTGTTTGTTATCATTATTACACCCAAATGCAAGATCATATTTCTAGTGGCTTCGCTGGGTTAGGCAGAGTTCTATATAGATACACATTTTGCTACTCAGTAAAAATTTCATTTCAGATATTTGACAGATTCTAAGATTAGCAATAGATGAGGATGGGGGAGAGATAAAGTATAGGGACATTTAATGCACCATACAATACATATTCTTCTCTAGGATAACAAAAAGTTATCAGATTTCAAGGTTCAATGGTACCAATTACAGTTAGCACAATTTATAGCTTGTTATTACTGCTGTAAATGGACTCTTCCAAGTCAACTCTGTATTGTAATGTTTGTTTTTTAAGCTGAAGTGACATAAAATAAGAACTTGTTTGTGCAGATCAGCTTTTTAACCCAAAAGCAAATTAAACTTTATTGTCAAAATTATTTTTTGGAAAAGAGGGGTTCTTGCACACAGAGAACATCACATTTTTGGAGAAAGAGCATCCTTCCATAAAATGGCTTTATTGAATGGGCTATTAAGAAGTGATTTTTAGTGTCATGGTTATATGGGTGAGAGCACAGTGTATGCTGTACGGTTGCAAGGCAACCAAGATGGACTAAAACCATGAATAATTAACCACTTCAACCCTGGAAGGATTTTCCACTGTAGGACCAGAGCACTTTTTTCATTTTGTCACTGCACTGCTTTAACTGGTAATTGTGCGGTCATGCAATGCTATACCCAAACAAAATTTGCGTCCTTTTTTCTCACATATAGATTATGATCTATAAAAAGATTTCTTTGGTGGTATTTTTTCACTTCTGTGCTTTTAATTTTTGCGCTATAAATTAAAAAAATAACGAAAATTTTGAAAAAAGAAATTATATTTTCTACTTTTTGTTATTGGAAAAATACAATAAACTACATACATTTTTGCCAAAATGCATTCAGCCACATGTCTCGGGTAAAAAAAAAGTCAGTTAGCTTATATTTATTGGATTGCACAAAAGTTTCATGGCTTTACACAACTGTGATAGATAGTGTGGGGTGAATGCATACATTTTCGCCCTTAGAAATGCTGAAGGCAGTGATTGGTTTTTGGGGTCCCATACGCGGATAGAATCACAAAAAGTCTCACACATGGGGTATCCCATGTCATCAGGAGAAGCAGCAAAATGTATTTTGGGGTGTAATTCCACATATACCCATGGCATGTGTGAGCAATAAATAATTTCAGTGACTACTTTGTGTAAATTTTATTTTTTTTGTCATTTTTCAATCACTTGCAACAAAAAAATAAAATATTCCAGGGAATTAACATGCCTCTCAGCAAATAGCTTGGGGTGTCTACTTTTGAACCATCCTGGCATTTTATGAGTGAATATGTTGAAATGAGGTTGGCGGCACTCCAGGCTTGATGCAAAATAAAAAATTTTTAATGTTCCAAGAAGATCATACAAAAAATGCACATGGAGCTGGGTTAAACTGTCAGGGGAGCCGATCAACCAAGAAAAAGAAACAGAACAAAAACAAAAGGAAAACAGGATCTACAAAAGGACCCGCAGGAGCAGAAAAAGGAGATGCTGCAACATACAATCTACGAGCCAAACGATTGGGACATGCACCAACGTCTTGAACCTTTCAAGTAGGACTTTATCGCTGGCAGAGAGGACTCTTCTAAGTAAGGGCATGAATTTTTCTCCTATTAGACATTTTAATTTATTTGATACAGTAGTAGATGTTAATGATTTTGCTAGGAAGCTGACATTACGTAGACATTTTTTTCAGGAGAATGAGGATGAGCCCTCACATATCACAGATGTTATACCAGAGGTTGATGTTTCTACTCCATTTAATTTTAGGGAAGTTTGTGCCTTGCAAGATCTTGAGGAATTGGGGAGGGAATCCGGCATGAGTTTTACAGCGGAGCACTCAGCAGTGCAGAGGGCTCCTTTCAAGCTCAGGTCGGAGTTCTACCCCATTGGTTCAAGAGGAAAGACACTAGATATATTTCAAAAAAGGGTGGAGAAAGATTTGACCAGATTAGCCACACGGATAAAAAAACATAGTAACATACATAATGATAATCTCACTAAAGATGAACGTGAATCCCTTCAGAGATTGAAATCAGATTCCTCTATAGTAATTAAAAACTCAGACAAAGATGGTCTCATAGTGGTGCTAAATGCCATGGCATATCAAGCAGAAGCTATGAGACAACTTGCAGATGCTAATACTTATAAACAACTAAAAACGAATCCCACCAAACAATTTAAAGTCATCTTAGAACAGCTGGTGTCTAAAGGAATGCGTTTAGGCATACTCTCCACTAGAGAAGGAGAGGCTATGATACCCACCTCCCCCATACTGTCAATTTTTCATCACCTCCCTAAAACACACAAGGGTTTGGAGCCATTAACAGGACGTCCCATAGTAGCGGGTATTGGGTCCCTAAATGAAAATTTGGGCTTCTGGGTAGATTGTCAATTACAACCTATAGTTAAACAATTGCCCAGTTACCTCAGAGACAGCAAAGAGCTACTGAAAATATGTGACAGCATAGAGTGGCATATGGACGATGCCTGGGTCACTAGTGATGTAACCAGCCTGTACTCCTCTATACCCCACACTCAAGGAATACAGGCTGTGAGTTTCTTTTTAGATAATCACAGTGGGTACTCTTCGATCCACAAAGAGTATATCCTTGAATGTTTAGAATATTTACTAACTCACAATTTCTTTTTGTTTGACAAGACCTTCTATCTTCAAATATGTGGCGCGTCCATGGGCGCACGGTTTTCACCCTCTCTTGCCAACCTATATATGGGTTGGTGGGAGAGGATGTTTATTTACAATGATGGCAACCCTTTTCGGGAGTCCATCAAAATGTATAAACGGTATATAGACGATTTGATTTTGATCACCTCTGGATTTACAGGATCACTAAAAGATATTTTGCAATATTTCAATTCTAATAATTTGAATCTCCGTTTCACGGGATCCTCCAGCGGTGAATCAATCCCATTTTTAGATGTGGTCCTTGGACATAAACAAGGACACATAACGTCTAATATTTACCGAAAACCATTGTCAGGAAACACCTTGCTCAGAGCCGATTCGGGACACCCTGGATATGTTACGAGGGGCATTCCCATAGGACAATTCCTGAGATTACGCAGAATCTGCAGTGACATTGACGATTTCCATGTGGAAAAGGCGTCAATGTACAAAAGATTCCGAGATAGGGGATATCACGATCGGACATTACACAGGGCTATGAATGTTGCTGAGCGTACACCCAGGAAAGACCTTTTAAATGACAAAAGTATTATGCCCAAAATAAATCTTAAAGTTCCTGTTTTCTCCACTGCATATAGTTTAGAATCAACTAAAATTAAGAAGATTATTGAACATAATATTCCTATATTGTACGAAGATGAACGTTATCATAAAATCTTATCCAGTGGAGTAAAAACAGTGTTCAGGCGGGCGCCGACTCTGGCCAATTCACTATCACCAAGCGACTTCACTGCCAATAAACAGCAAAGGACATGGCTCGATTTTGTGGGATTATTCAAATGTGGCACGCATGGGTGCATTTGTTGCCCAAAATTGATATGTGGGGACCACTTCCGTTCCACTACTAATGGAAGGTCCCATAAAATCGAGACTTTCATAAATTGTAACACTCGTTACATTATATATGTCATTACATGCAAGGAGTGTCTGAAACAATATGTGGGCCGCACCACGCGAAGGTTGCGAGATAGACTACAGGATCATGTATACGACATCAAACAGAAACACAATACAAATGTAGCGAAACACTTTAATGACACACATGCAGGAAATATAAACCTCCTACAAATCCAGGGAATAGAAAAAGTTTACACACCCAGGAGAGGAGGAGATGTTTTCATTAAATTGTGTAGAAGAGAAGTTTTCTGGATTTTCTCTTTACAGACTAGAATACCAGAGGGCATGAATTTCGAATGGGATTTGACACACTTCTATTCTTAAAATTACTCAGTGAGGACATGGAAAAATATATGTCATGTGACCGCAGTGTAGCTGTGCAGAGCTATATTGTATGGCTTCTTTTGACATTAGAGATATTCCAAGGATGCTTCACATATATCTAATTGAGAGAAATTTAAGTGTCATTATGTAAACAGATTCCCATTCTCTTTCGTTTCTCTTCTCTCATTGTCTGTACTAAAAACTAGACAAGTTTGGTATCTCAGAAGGAATTCTTTGAAGATATTCTTTATTTCATTTTGGCTTTGTCTGTATCTATTTTTTCCATACAGTTTTTTTAACAGTCTATAGTCATACATTTTAGTAGTGCAAAAGTGATGTACACTCATAGAATTCATACACACTAATGTAATGAAATTTTATATATATATGTTGATTTTCCCTGAAGGGTTAATACTAACACCAGGGCTCGATACCATCGACTGGCCCTCAAAAAACAGGTGAAAATCAACATGAGCGAATTTTGGTTTGCACAGCTGAATGAAGTCTTTAGCAAGGAATCACTTTCAATCAAGGAAAGAAAACACCTGTGATCGCTATGAAAACAATAGAAATGTTTTTGTATATAAGCATGTTTGATTGTGATTACCATTATGGTTGTGACGAAGCACGCTAGACGTGTGAAACGCGTTACCTACATTTTTTTGTACCCAGCTCCATGTGCATTTTGTGTATGATCTTCTTGGAACATTAAAAATTTTTTATTTTGCATCAAGCCTGGAGTGCCGCCAACCTCATTTCAACATATTCACTTGTATCTGCCGCAGCAGCAGGGCGAAGCACCCAGGTGACGGCAATTTACCACTAACAGTGTTTGATTCTCCTAGAGCAGCTAAACAGTATTTGGATCCTGGCATTTTATGTTCAACATTAGAAGCCTATGCCACACATCACCCACCAAGTCTTTTCTGGCACTTTTTGTTCACATGAAAAAATAATTTTGTTTTGCTAGAAAATTTCTTTGAACCCCAAACATTATATATATTTTTAAAGCAGAGACCCTACGAATTAAAATGGTGGGTGGTGCAATTTTTTTTTTCGCAAAGTATTTGCGCAGCAATTTTTCAAACACAATTTTTGTGGGAAAAAAAAAACTTTGTTGAACTTCAATGCACAACAACACACTCTATTGCCGAAATATTTGGTGAAATATAAAAGATGATCTTATGCCGAGTACATAGACACCAAACATGACATGCTTTAAAAATAACGCCTACCCGTGCAGCGGCGGCAAACTATATACATATTTCAGAGCTTTTAAAAGCTTTTACAGGTTACCACTTTAGATCTGCAGAGGAGGTCTACTGCAATAATTACTGCCCTCGATCTAACATTCGTGGTGATACCTCACATGAATGTTGCAATTGCTGTTTACATATGACACAAGACCGACGCTTGCGTTCACCTTTGCGCGCGTGCACGGGGGCAGGGGTGCATTTTTTTTAATTATTCATTTTGCTTTTTATTTTATTTTTACACTGTCCCTTTCGTATTTTTTTTCTATTATTTTATTGTTATCACGGGAAATTGAAATATCCTCTATGATAAAAATAGGTAGTGTCTCTTAGTCTGTTCAAGTGCCTATTTTATTCACATTGATCCTTAAGACACCTATTTTATATTCTTAAATGATTGTTCTACTTACCTTCCTTTTTTGACTGCACTCCTGATGCTATTATGTTCTCCCTATATGAATATAGTTGGTAGATTTTCGAAAATTATACTACTGTACTTGCCTTGTATTGTAAGACAAACTTCAATAAAAATATTGAAAAAAAAAATAGGTAGTGTTGTATATTTTTTTTTTTAATTTGGGGTCTATTAGACTCTAGAACTCTCCTCAGCCCTTAAAGCATCTGACCACACCAAAATCGGTGTGATAAGATGCTTTCCCAATTTCCCAAAGGGTGGTTTATATTCGGTAAAATCAAAGTCATGAAATGCTCGTAGCCTCCATTATCTTAGGCCATAGAGATGATTGGAGCCGTTCTAGTCTTCAATCAGCTCTATGGTCAGCTGTCGGAACCACCAGCTGCATTCTCGGGTTCCCCGGTGGGACAGGAGAGCCCGAGAAAGTCATGTAAGATGGCTGGAGGGGGGGTGTTCTCTCCCACTGCTTGTAAAAGCAGTCTAGCAGCTAATCAGGGACTAGGGTTGCTTTTACATGAAATACCACCGCTGGCTGAAAAGAATGATACCTAGTTGATACCTATACCTGCAGGCATCATTCCAGTATAACCACTCTAACACCAGCAACATACTAATGTGTCGCTGGTCTTTGTTGGGCATTGTTGTAATGTTCATTTTTTTCATGCAGCGTGTGGGTTAAATGAAAAAAAAAGAATCAATCGGTGGGTATGCCCACCATTAGAAAACCTCCCTTCATCCACCCACTTCTAATGGTGGGCATAGCCCTTTTTTAAAAATATATACTGGAGCATAGGGGCAATCCATCCCAATTTCCACCCCTGCCACTATGCTCCGGTATATATGCTCTTTTTCTAACTGTGGTGGTGACATCACCTCCAACAGCCCTGGAGTCACTGCTTTATATATGGTGGGAGCAAACGCTGCTGGTGTCACCCTAAATAAATCAGCACTGCAGCTGGCATACCTGAAAACCAAATAAAGATTAATAAAACACAGTAACATATAAAAAATAACATTCATGCTAAGAAGAAAAAAATAATTAAACGTTACATGAAAACATAATAAAAACATTACATACCTGCAAAAAAAAACATGATAATAAACAGCAACAAAACATGACAGGTATGCATAAAAAACAATAGAATTTTTTTCCGCTCAGAAAAGTCACAAGGCAAGGCTGCCCCTTGTCACCACCTTTATTTGCATTGGCACTGGAACCCTTGGCGTGGTCATTTAGAAATAATCCCAAAATCAAAGGGTATATTGAGGCTGGGTTCACACTAGTCCGATTCTTGGACCGACATGAAGAGCACAAGTCGCATTACGTCACAAAAACAATGATTCCCTATGAGAGCCATCTTAACTGCTCCGACTTGTGTTTTTCAAAGTCGGACCGACTTTGAAAAAGGTTCCTGTACTACTTTTGTCCGACTTTGATCCTACTTCAGCCCATTGAAAGGCATTGAAGTCAGATCAAATTTGTATCAGTGTCTTCACTGATCCGACTTTGGCATGCAACTTGTGCTCTGGGGATCATGAAGGGGAACTCCACACCATATTTTTTTTTAAAAAACTGGCATGGGTTCCCCTCCAGGAGCATACCAGGCCCTTTGGTCTGGTATGGATTTTAAGGGGAACCCACACGCCGAAAAAATGAAAAAAACTTCTTCTTCTTCCCATGTTGACACGACGCTGACATCACCTGGAAGCCCTGCCCCATATGATGTCACAGCTCTGCCCCAGGAAGTGACATCATATGGGGTGGGGCTTCCAGGTGATGTCATCTGGTGGCCACGCCCCATGCCAATATAAGGCACAGCACACAGCGCAGAGGGCATTCGTGAAGGAGATCGCGTCATGTCAACATGGGAAGAAGAAGAAGAAGGAGAAGAAGAGAGGAAGAACAGAGGGAAGAGGACAGCAGAGAAGACCGGCAAAAGAGCAGAAGACGCTGCAGAGAAGGAGAAGAAAGAAGACCCCTCAGAAGATGGAAGACCCCGCAAAAGAGCCAAAGAAAGAAGAGCCAGAGAGGGGAGAAGACCACCGGAGCAGATTTAATAAATATTTTAAAAAGCTGTGTGGTGTTTTTTTTTCTTTCCAGGTAAATGGGTAGGGGTACGATGTACCCCATACTCATTTACATAGGGTGGAGGCCTGTCATCTGGGGGCCCCCTTGTTAAAGGGGGCTTCCAGATTCCGATAAGTCCCCACCTGCAGACCCCGACAACCACCGGCCAGGGTTGTCGGGAAGAGGCCCTTGTCCTCATCACAGCCCCAGACGTCCACCCCTGAATAGCCTTAGACCTTCGGGGGAAATTGTTCCCCCGGGGGTCTACTGTCCGGAGGTGGGATACATTTACTCATACCCCATGTAGCATGGGGATGGGTAAATGGACCTTTCTTTTTTTTTGTGGTGTGTCGAAAAATTTTATAAATAATTTAGACGAGGCCACCAGAAGAGGGGAGAGACCGAGAAGAAAGAAACCGAGAAAACGCCCCAGAAGGTAGAAGACTCCCCAGAAGAAAGAAGAGGAAGAGACGTCGCAGAAGACGAGAAAACGGCCAGAAGA
>BLSH010006784.1:692145-720015 GCA_018402905.1 Glandirana rugosa | reverse complement strand
ACTTTTAACATCTGTTAATAAGTGCTGTTAATCTAGCATTGGGAGCTTGCTGACAGCAGAAGAGAGCAGTGCAGTACCCTTATCAAAGGGGGTGATGGTCTTTCATTGTTCAACAAGCAGACTAATGCCTCGTACACACGGGACGACGATCATACCTACGATTGTCGCAAATCGTATGTTGCATAATGTAAATAGCATACTGACATGCACCCGACGGTCGTGCATACAACTTGCAGCCGGCCGAACGTGATGACGTGAACGAGCGTATAAAGAGGAAGTAGCGTCACCTTTTGGGCTCCTTCATCTAATTTTGTGTTAGTTGAAGTGGACTTGGCGCATGCGTGTTTAGCACAATACAACTTGTTGTACCCAACTGCTCTACACACGATACAACGATCGTATGCGAGCTTGTTGGTACGACCAAGTTTTGTAGTCTGCACATACAACTCCCATGTACGACCGTCGTATGTCCAACTGTTGAAAGCGTACCCACTAACGATCGATTCTGCATGCAACGGTCGTGAGTACGACGTGTTGAATGCGATCGTCGTCCCGTGTGTACGAGGCTTTAGGTGAGTGAGTGACTGTTAAATGAAAATGTAATTAACCTAGCTATTCAGTGTAGCAGGGGTTTCTTAAAGCGGTAGTAAAGCCATCCATTTAACAGTTTAAAAACCAGTTCCATTTCCGGCACGCGCCGGAAATGTAACACTCCCATTGGTTGTGCTCTAAACCAAACTGTCAAGCCATCCAATGGCTGGTGTCATAGCTGATCACATGTGCAGCATGATGGGAGTTGTAGATTAAACAGAGGCCAAGATGGCAGCTTCCTTGGCTGAAAATGATAGGAGGGTTTACTACCACTTTAATCAACCTTCTAACATGCTAATAGGTCAAAGTTAAATATTTTCACATTCAGAAGACGGGGATAGGAGAAGCATACAGAAAGCAAAAGGGAGAGGAGGAGGGGACATTTTACAACAAACAACCGTAACCATTCTGTAGAAATGCCATACAACAATACAGTGCTCTGCCACATGGCATAAACTAAAGTATGTGGGATAATAAGCAGTAGTATGGAATAAAACAGGAAAAAAATATTATAAAATGAAAAGTGTCCCGTTAACATGCAAAGCTGGCATAAGATGGTTTATGCATCAGTAAAGATAAAAGACACCTCTCATGACTGCTGTCTATCTTTTCCACAGTACTAAAAGGGTAAGCCAACCTTTGAAGAGCGTTTTAGAAAGGCTAAGTTGCTGGTCAATGGTAGGTGGAATGGCATTATAAGCGTAACCAGTGCATTACAGGCGAAGAATTGGGAAATCATTGGGCCCATATCTTTTGGAAATTAGCAGGGCAGCTTCTGTGTACATAAATAACTTCTTAGTTGTCTTACCTAAAAAAAACCTGCAAGGCAAAGGCATAATGAGCTAGTATGCACTGCATACTAACTCATTATGAAATACTTACCTCAGAACGAAGCTCCCGCAGGTCCGCCCGGTCCCATCTTCCCTCCGTGGATCCTTCCAGGTACGCATGCACGGGAGCCCGCCTTTATGACGGACTTTTCAGCAGAGTCCGGTGCTATGCGCCAGGACATCACTGCGCATGTACCTGCTGACGTCAGTGGTGCTTGCAGTGAGAATGCACGTTTAGGAGATATTCCTTTTGCCTACAGGTAAGCCTTATTATAGGCTTACCTGTAGGGAAAAATGTAAGTTTAGGGGATACAACTGCTTTAAGGCTGGGTTCACACTAGTCCGATTCTCGGACCGACATGAAGAGCACAAGTCGCATTACATCACAAAAACAATGATTCCCTATGAGAGCCGTCTTAACTGATCTGACATGTGTTTTTCAAAGTCGGACCGACTTTGAAAAAAGTTCTTGTACTACTTTTGTCCGACTTTGATCCTACTTCAGTCCATTGAAAGGCATTGAAGTCGGATCAAGGTCGTATCAGTGTCTTCACTGATCCGACTTTGGCATGCGACTTATGATCTGGGGATCATGAAGGGGAACTCCACACCATATTTTTTTTTAAAAACTGGCATGGGGTCCCCCTCCAGGAGCATACCAGGCCCTTTGGTCTGGTGCGGATTTTAAGGGGAACCCCACGCCGAAAAAAAACGGCGTGGGGTCCCCCCCAAATCCATACCAGACCCTTATACGAGCACGCAGCCCGGAAGGCCAGGAAAGGGGGTGGGGACGAGTGAGCCCCCCTTCCTGGACCATACCAGGCAGCGTGCCCTCAACATGGGGAGTATGGGTGCTTTGGGGCAGGGGGGGCTCTGCGCCCCCCCAAAGCACCTTGTCCCCATGTTGATGAGGACAAGGGCCTCTTCCCGACAACCCTGGCAGTTGGTTGTCGGGGTCTGCGGGCGGGGACTTATCGGAATCAGGGAGCCCCCTTTAACAAGGGGGCCCCCAAATGCCGGCCCCCCACCCTATGTAAATGAGTATGGGGTACATCGTACCCCTACCCATTTACCTGGAAAGAAATATGTATATAAAAACACCACACAGCTTTTTAAAATATTTTATTAAATCATTCTTCTCCCCTCTCTGGCTCTTCTTTCTTCGGCTCTTTTGCGGGGGTCTTCTATCTTCTGAGGGGTCTTTTCTTCTCCTTCTCTGCGGCGTCTTCTGCTCTTTTGCCGGTCTTCTCCGCTGTCCCCTTCCCTCTGTTCTTCCTCTCTTCTTCTTCCCATGTTGACATGACGCAAACTCCTTTACGAATGCCCTCACCGCTCTGTGCTGTGCCTTATATTGGCATGGGGCGTGGCCACCAGATGAAATCACCCGGAGGCCCCGCCCCATATGATGTCACAGCTCCGCCCCCATGATGTGACATCATATGGGGCGAGGCCCTTGTCCTCATCAACATGGGGACAAGGTGCTTTGGGGTGGGGGGCGCAGAGCCCCCCCTGCCCCAAAGCACCCATACTCCCCATGTTGAGGGCACGTGGCCTGGTCCAGGAGGGGGGGCGCTCGCTCGTCCCCACCCCCTTTCCTAGCCTTCCGGGCTGCATGCTCGGATAAGGGTCTGGTAGGGATTTTGGGGGGGACCCCACACCGTTTTTTTGGCGTGGGGGTTCCTCTTAAAATCCATACCAGACCAAAGGGTCTTGTATTCTCCTGGAGGGGAGCTCATGCCAATTTTTTTTTAAATTTGGCGTGGAGTTCCCCTTCAAGATCCCTAGAGCACAATGTACCTGGCATTGTCGGGATCAAAGTCGGATCCCTGTTCACAGACAAACGGTCCGACTTTGACCCTATGTAGGACCGTAAAATCGCACAGCAAAGTAGGATCAAAGTCGGACCGGTTTTTGGTCGGATAGTGTGAACCCAGCCTTAAGAACACAAGGAATATAAATTAAGTCTCTATGAAGATGACTCCATACTATTTCTTTCTGACCCCATTAGCTCATTACCCATCTTAGTACAAGAATTAGATTGCTTCTGCCAAATCTCAGGCTTGGGCATCAATATCGCAAAATGATCTTACCAATAAATTTATCCCCAGAGACCTCCCAATCAATCAAACATAAGTTTTCCTTTACCTGGTGTGCACAGTCTTTCCGGTACCTAGGAATCCAAATTACCCCACAATTCAGATCTCTATACCAACATAATTACCCTCAACTTTTCTCCCAAATCAGAAATCTTCTTAAAACATGGTCAACTTATCATATTTCCTTCCTGGGCAGACTGCGTCATTAAGATGACTATCTTACCCAAACTTCTCTTTTATTTCCACTCCTTACTGATCAACATCCCAAAATATAAACTCGATTAAATCCAAAAAGAGATTTATAAATGTATCTGGTCTGGCAAGAAACCAAGATGTAACCCCTCATTATTATACAGATCTCCAGCAACCAGAGGGCTTGATCTCCCTAATATCTGGCTTTATTATGTATCCTCCAGACTCACCTAAATCACTCAATGGTTTACCAGTTCTAATGATATCCCATGGCTCACTTTTGAATCCTCATCTATATTTCCCCTTTTTTTGAAAGGCATATTATGGTCAAAAAATATTAAAACCAGAATGATCCAATCACGGAACAATGTAGTAGCCCAGCTATATCAATTATGGCTTAAACTCAAGAACCCATTTAACCTTAGTTCACCCACTCCACCATTGGCATCATTTATAGGCGATCCCACCTTCCCCTTAGCATATAAAGACAGAACTACTCTTTTATCCTGGTTTGGACTAAACATATCAAATCTTCTCTCACTGACAGACAATGGGATTTTCCTCTCCTTAGAGAAAATCATAGCTAAATACAACTTCCCAAAGGCTAACATCATCCACTATTCCTCAATCAAAAGTTTCTACACTACCCATTGCTCCTTACTCCTCTCCCCCTCTTATACACCATTTGAACTTCTATGCATACATTCACCTAGAGGTAGACCTTATATGAGCACCTAATTGACCATAACCAACCAATTAAAACCACAGCCATGATCAAATGGGAAACCAATCGTAACCAGGCTATTTCCATTAAAGACTGGCACACTATGATAGACAATTTCCGTAAATGTAATAGATCCAAAGCTTTCAGGGAGACACTTATTAAGATCCTCATAAGATGGTACCTCACCCCAGCTAAACTCCATCTGTTCTATCCCACATCCTCTCAATTTTTCTTTAGAGGCTGCAACGGAATAGGCACGCTACTTCATATATTCTGGGAGTGTAACCTGGTTAAAAGTATATGGTAAAAAGCACTAAACAGGATTTCACTATTTACAGATATACCAATTACTTCCTCCCCTCAAGTATGTCTGCTATTCCAATCCATTACTGACATCCCCACTCCTTGCCTAAGAATTATACATACATTCTTCAGTGCCATCCAGTGGATGATAGCCTGCAATGGCTAAGTAAAAATCTCCCTTGGACACAGGTCATAAACAGAATGGACAACGTCAGACTCACTAAACGCATATTTCATACACTACATGATACCATGTATATATTCAAAGGAAAATGGTCATATTGGGACAAGACCTAACACCCACCAATCAACTCTGTCACATTGACACCTCAACAAATCATCCAACATCTCCACCCAGATATATAGTCCTATAAACATTAATAACTTTGGTTCTATACATTTTCCATTCATCAATTATCTCTCAACATTATCGCCTTTTAACTAGAGTTGATTGAACCTCTGGAAGTTTGGGTTCGGTGGGTTCGGCCGAACTTCGGGAAAAAGTCCGGGTTCGGGACCGAACTTGACCCGAACTTTATCCCGGACCCTGAACCCCATTGAAATCAAAGGGGACCCAAACTTTTAGGCACAAAAATGGCTGTAACAAAGTCCTGGAAAGTCCTAGAGGTCTGCAAAAGGAAGGAAAAGGGGGGTAAGAGTCGGACAAGTGCCCTACAAAGAAATGGGGATAGGGAAATAACTTAAAACAATTTTTAAGCTAAAATCACATAAAAAAAAATGGAGGTGGATGTGGAGTTGGAGGTTGAGGAGGCGGTGGAAGTGGCGGTGGAGGAGGAGGAGGTAGCCAACACTGTTTTTTTTATTTTTGTGCAAGAAATGCACCGCTGGCCGCAAATGTAGTTTTTGGAATTTTTTTTTTTTTTTTGGTTCCATAAAGTTTTATTGAGCTTAATAAAAGGAACAGTATGTAACAGTAAATCAATGCAAGAGACCACAGTACAGCATTATATTGAAAATTACATATATTGTGTGACAATAAACATATCTATGCTTGTGAGAACATATTTATATTCTTTACAGGTCTTAATTTCCTTTAATTTTATTGCAGCCTCAAGTGTTGTCTGTGTATTTCTGTTATAAGAAGAAACAGAATTAACGTGGGTATCTGATAATCCGACTTATAGGGGCGGTTTATGGCCCTTTACCAGTTGACAATAAGTTATACTGTTCTCTGAGGATAAGAGAAATTTGATGAAATAGGGGTGTTGGAAGTAGATAGGAGAGTGGTGGGGGGGGGGAAGACAAGGGGGAAGAGTTGGGTGTGGGGAAGGGGGGGAGAGGGAGATCCATTAGACCTCATTGTTGCATGAATTAGCCTGTTATTTAAGGGGTCTTTAGAAGGTTTTTATAATGATCGGTGGTTTTGTACTCTATCCAACATAGCCATGTTTTATGATAAGCGGATATGTTTTCAGTGGAAACTGCTATTAGTTCTTCCATTTCCTGTATTTTGTTTAGTCTGGTGAACCAATCTTCCATCAGGGGCACTCTCTTTTGTCTCCAGAGGGCTGGAATGCAGAGTTTAGCTGCATTTATCATATGCATCGCCAGTGATTTCTTGAAGGAGTGTTGCATGAATTCAGAGTGATGCAATAGGTATTGGTGGAATGTGAATTCAAGAGGATATGTTGTTATTTTGCATACAATTTTGTGGACTGTTTCCCAGTATGTAGCAATAAGCGGGCAGTCCCACCAGATATGTAGCATGGTACCTATATGAGCTTCGCATCTCCAGCACTGCTCTGTAATGTTGGGAAAGAATTTGTGAAGCTGGTGTGGAGTTCTGCACCAATGTGTCATTACTTTGAAATTATGCTCCTGAGTGGAGACATTTAATGTACCCCTGAGGGCTGTGGTGCAGGCTAATTCCCATTGGTCATCTGATAGTTCTCTATCGTGAGGTGTGTCCCATGATTTTTGATCGGGATAAGGTAGTCTGGGTCTCCCTTGGAAATGATAGCATAAATAAGTGCAATTAGGTGTCTTTGGGGAGGGCCCATACACAGTTTTTCCAATGCTGTTGAGGGCCTTGAGAACGATGGCTTAGTATTAGAGCTGTTCAGATAATGCCGGATTTGGAAATACATCCAAAAGGGTAAAGAAGGGATCTCAAGGACCTCGGAGAGGTCTCTAACTGTGCGAAAGTTTCCATCTCGAAAGAAGTGGACTGCTCTGGGATTGATGTTCGAGTGAGAAATTGTAGAGCCTTCCTCAAGTCCTGGGGGGAAGTCTGGGTTGTCTATTATCGGGGTCATTGGGCCAGGGATGGTCAGTAGGTTGTGATTTTTTGATGTATCTTTCAAAGTAGATAATAAGGGGGCTATTAGTGGATGATGTTTGGATTTTTGTGATTTATGTCCTTCTTTAGTCCATGCTAGATTGTGCAGTGGGGTGTCTAGCATCGCGTTTTCTAGGTTGACCCAATCTTATAGGGGACTATGAATATGGTGGTCAACAAATTTGGTAAGGAGGATTGCCTTGTGGTACTTCTTGAAGTTGGGAAGGCCTATGCCGCCCTTTGATTTTGGGGCTGAGAGTCTCAAGAGATTCAGTCTTGGGGTTTTCTCTTTCCACAAATAGGATCTTATTTTAGTCTGCAAGGACTGGAAGAAGGAGTTTGGTAAGGCTATGGGAATGGTCTGGGCTATGTATAGAAATCTGGGCAAAGTGGTCATTTTTATTGTGGCTGACCTCCCAAACCATGAAATATTTAGCTTAGTCCAGTCCTCTAGGTCTTTGGTACATCTCTGGAGGAAAGGTAGATAGTTGAGAGAGTAAAGGTCTGCTAAGTTAGAAGGAAGTCTAATACCTAAATAGGGGATTTCAGTGGAGTGCCATGTAAAGGGCGAGGAGTCTCTACATTCCAGTACCAGTGGTTTGGGTAGGGTAATATTGAGAGCGTGTGATTTGCTGAAGTTGATCTTAAAGTTGGAAATATCGCCATATCTTTGAAATTCTGTCAAGAGATTGGGGATCGTCAATTTAGGATTTGCTAGGAACAGCAGAATATCGTCAGCAAAAGATCTATTGTTGATAGTTATTCCCGCGATGTTTGGGTTATTCTGGATGTTCCTAAGGAGGGGTTCAAGGGTGAGAATGAAGATAAGTGGCGAGAGGGGGCATCCCTGTCTGGTACCATTTCGGATGGGGAAGGCATCCGACAGGCGGCCGTTCACTCTAACTCTGGCTCTGGGATTAGAATATAAGCTCATTATACTTGCCATCATGAATTTCCCCAAGCCCAGGCAGCTGAGGACACCTGCCATGAAATCCCAGGCCACCCTGTCGAACGCCTTCTCCGCATCCGTGGACAGGAAGAAGCCCCCTGTTTGTGTTGTCTTGAGCCAATGGTTAATGTTTATTGCTTTAATTGTGTTGTCCCTGGCCTCGCGGCCTGGGACAAAGCCCACTTGATCTCGGGAAATTAAGGACAGGAGAAGGGGTTGTAGTCTATTTGCCAGGATTTTAGCAAATATTTTTACGTCTGTGTTGAGAAGCGATATAGGGCGATAGTTTTCAGGTTGGGTGTGATCTTTGCCCGGTTTAGGGATTACTGTGATCTGGGCTTCTAATAGGTCACAGGGTGGGGGTGTGGCGTCTCCCAATGAATTAAAGGTTCTGACAAAATGTGTGGCCAGAATATCAGAGAAGGTTTTATAGTATAGGTTGGGGAGTCCGTCGGGGCCTGGGCTCTTTCCTGGTTTCATAGATTTGATGGCCAGGAAAAATTCCTGTGTGGTCAGAGGGCTCTCCAATCCCCTGGCTTCCTCTTCAGATAGTTTAGGGAGATTTGAATTGCTTGGGTATGCTGCGATAGCTTGTGAGCGTGGCAGTGGATCATCTT
The DNA here is from genome assembly GCA_018402905.1 of Glandirana rugosa. Lineage (NCBI taxonomy): Eukaryota > Metazoa > Chordata > Amphibia > Anura > Ranidae > Glandirana > Glandirana rugosa. Next base: position 711,414 of record BLSH010006784.1, on the reverse strand, counting down.
TCGAGTGTCTCTTGGAAGGAATATTATATAGTTTGAAGTAATAGTCCGCAAAAGATTTTGTAATGTCCGTAGTATGGACGAGTTTATTTCCTGCCTGGTCATGGAGTAGGGGGACACTAGTTTGTGACCTTTTACCCTGGAGGAGTCTGGCTAGTAGTTTACTGCTTTTGTTAGCTTGTTCATAGAACAGCTTAGTCGTTAAAGTGAATTTTTTCCTAATTTGAGTACCCAGCTCCTCAAGGAGTGCCTTCCTGGCCTAGGCTAGGACCTCGGCAGTTGCAATGGCAATCAAGCTTTTGTGTGTGGTTTCTAAGTTTCTAATTTGGTTCAGTAGGGTGTTTATCTTTTTTTGTCTTTCCTTCTTCATATGTGTGGATAGGGCGATACATTTCCCTCGTATTGTGCATTTGTGGGCAAGCCAGATGTTTAAGTCTGAAACCTCTGGGGTGACGTTAGCTTCAAAGTAATTGTTCAGTTCAGTCTGTAGTTGAAGTTTGTGAGAGTGGTCTGAGAGCAAGAAGGGATTCAGTTTCCACGTTTTTTCAGTAACGTCTATTTGTGGGAACTTCAAGGTCATTGTAATTGGGTGGTGGTCGGAGATGAAAGCTGGTTCGATAGTGGTCGAGTGTAGGCAATGTAGGTCGTTTTGAGTAAGGAAGAGATAGTCTATTTGCAAATATTTTTGGTGAGGGGGAGAGAAATAGGTATAGTCTTTAGTGTTTGGGTGCAAGGTCCTCCAAGTGTCGTGGAGAGATAATGATTGAAACTGAAGTTTGATCTGCCTGAGGGCCCTATATGGTATAGAGGAGGAGCCTGAGGAAGAGTCAAGATGTGGCTGGAGTGGTACATTCATGTCCCCCCCAGCACTATTATTCCTTCAGAGAACGGGATAAGCTGGTCAAAGACTTCTCTAAAGAAGGACACCTGGTGACGGTTAGGGGCGTAGACATTAGCAAACGTAACTGGCCTGTTGAAAAGGGTTCCCTTAAGGAAAAGGAAACGCCCTGCGGGGTCAGCTAGATGGTTTTTGTACTGGAATGGGACATTGCAGGCTATTAGGGTTGCAACTCCCTTAGTCTTGCTCTCATTTGAGGACGCGTGGTAAATTGTCGGGAAATTTTTATCTGTAAACTTGGGAATTTTAGGACCCTTAAAATGCGTTTCTTGAATAAATGCAATGTGTGGGTGGATTCTATGTATCTCCTTGAGAGTCATGGATCTCTTTTCCAGGGCATTTAGACCCCTGGTGTTTAGTGAGAGGACCCTAAGGGTCAAATAGCTCTTCATTTTGTATTTTTGTATGTTTGTCTTGTGGACTTATGACTGATGAGGTCTACTGGTCTTTGAGAAGTAAAAGGAAAGGTAGAGGGGGAGGGATAGAAGATAAGAAACGGGTCGGGGAGGTAAAGGGGAATGTAGGTATGGGGGAAGAAGAGGAAGAGAGGAAAAATGAAAGAAACAGGTTGTCACTAGGACGTGTGTGAGGGTGAGTGATTGCTGGTGCAAGGCTCCAGCTCTCTTTAATCATCTCAAGTAGAACAGTCCGGTTGGGCCGGACTGATGGTGGGGTTGGTGGGTTGGCACGGTTGGGAGAGAGATGGCACCTTCATAGGGGGGAACATCTAAGGGGTGTATCTCTGCATGACATATTTTATCTTAGAAGTCTCGGGGTGGATTTTTTCTTATGTGGCAGCCCGCTGTTCGGAAACTGGTTATATGAGGAGAACAGGGTCCAGCGGAGGGGAGGAGGCAGCTTATATTTTGTATTAGAGTCGTGGTATGGTTATACTCTAGGGGGGAATGAGGTATAATGGGAGGTTATCACCCTCACTCCATACGTTTTGTTCAATCAGGAGATAGGTAAACAATTGTTATAGAGCCCTGGGAACTATTGATCTCTCCAGTCAGAGAGAAGGGCGTATCGAGGTATGCCTCTGGTCCCTCCGCTGGTTGTTTCCTGTTCGAATTTCGCTACTCAGTAACATGAAAAAAAAAAGCCCAACGAGAACAGGGCAACAGACAGAAAAAAAAAACAATATTATTTCAACTCTATGAATGCAAGTTATCCTCCAGTCAGAGCCGTTGAGAGAAAGGGAGGGGGGAGCTTCATCTTCAATTTTGGTCTTTGCTATGAGTTCAACATGTATAGATCCTTCCCGAGTCAGCCTAGTGTCTTTAATTCCATCTACATCGGAACAGCTGGCTCGGGTTAGACGACAGCCTGGACTTAGAGTGTTTGGTCTCCCTGTAGGGGGCCGTCAGCTAGCTGCGGATCCCCCGCTGCCAGGCTACCAGCTACGGAGCCCTCTCAGCGTTCTGATGGTATTATTGAGTAGGCATTTATAGAAGTCTTGTGTAAATGGTGGCAGCAAGACACCACTAACCAGAAAAAGGTTAGTCAAGGCTACATGCGTCTGTAGGTCGACACCTTCATTAGTAGGCTTGTTGAGTTTGGTCTACCAGTGTCTAAAGCTGGCATTCACAAAGAGGAGTTTGAGGTCAAGCCGTCTGCCTTAATAAAGTTATACATACTTGAATTACTTGAGCTTCCTTCTTATTCGAAGAGTCTTTACCAAGGGATTATCTGTTCTCCGTGGTACTTCGGGCTGGGATGGGGAAAGGTTAAGGGTAAAAGAGGGAAGGGTGTGCACTGTAAAAATGGTCCTTGTCGATGGGGAGGCTGGTTCTTCCACGTTCCACATGCTATTCACCTTCTGGTTCCCCTTGATTCATCGGGGCCATAGCCATGTGTTGGCCCCTCCGGTTGCGTTGGTAAGGGGTGGAGTTCTGACGGCGACCCGGAGTGCGCTGCTCAAGTGGAGGAGGGGAGAGTTCTTTCCATGCTTCTGGAACGGCGAACTCCTGGTACCATTCCGGGACAGGTATGGCCGGAAGGCCGGTAAACTCAAAGAACTGCGGGAGGTCTACGGGTGTGTGCATGGTGAAGGATCGACCCTGTATTGTAACACAGAGACCGAATGGAAATCTCCATTTGTATATTATGTGACGGTCTCTTAGCACTGATAGAATAGGCCGTAGTGCCCTCCTGTGGTTCAGGGTGATTTGGGAAAGATCTTGGAAGATTTTGACTTCAGATCCATTAAAGCGAATGTCTTCTTGCTCTCTGGCTCGGACAGCTACTTCCTCTTTTAGCTTATAATCCGTGAAACAGCATATAATGTCTCTCGGGGGGTCACCTTCTCTACCCCTAGGTCTTAGCGCCCTGTGTGCTCGTTCGAAGTCCACTGGGGCATCCTGTGCTCTTTCTGTAATGTTGTTCACAAGCAATTGGAGGGCAAGTGGGATCTGGTCGTGTTCCACCGTCTCTGGAATTCCCCTAATCCTTAAGTTCCTCCTGCGACCGCGATGATTGAGATCTTCCAGGCGTCTCTGTAATTCTATCATGTGAAGCTGATATTTTGTTCCATGTTGTTTCAGCTCTTTTATATCCTCATCATGGCGACCTGCTGCACGCTCCACTTCCTCCAGTCTGTCTGAGACCCCCCGCAGTTCATCCTTCAGTTCGTGTACTCCATCGTTTAGGGCTCCTTTAATATCTGAGGCAATGTGCTGAAGGTCCGTCATCTTAGGAACTTGTTGTAGCAGGTCGAGCAACATATCTTGGTCTACTTGTGTTTTTCTGCCAGGTGTCCCTTCCGCTTGCTTCTTCACCATGTCTGCTGGTTTATGGGCCAGGCGGGAAGACGAGGACTCTGTGGAAGGCTGAGATCGAAACAGTTCCGGGAGATTTCGCCCCTGTTGTGGGTGTGGGGTGTGTGCAAAGGGCAGTTGGCACCTGATTTTGCCCATCCCCTCCAAGACTTCACTGTAAAGGCTTAATGTTCCCCCTGCGGTGCCAAAGCTCCTCTTTTCAGGCGGCCATCTCGGCTGTGTGCTGGGCCACGTCCCCTGGGTTCTTTGTTTGAGACAGTAGCCCCAAGTAGTTGTTGCGGTGCCTGGGGCTGGTCAAAGCAGTGAGGGTATTCAAAGATGTCCGCTGTGCTGAGAGGGATTCACCCCCCTTTTTTCCCCTTTTCCTGTCCACTCCCCTTTTTTGTTGATAATCCAGAGCTCCCAGATACAGAAGCAGGGAGTGTTGTGTGGATTATCTAGGTGTTTGTCTCTGCAGCAGCCCCGGGGGACTTCGAGGGAGTCTGCGCGGGCTGTGTGGTTGAGAGGCAGGTGTAGCAAGATGGCTGTCCCTGAGGTATAGCTGCAAGGGTCTTTTGTGTTGTCACAGAGGGAGTAGGGTGCAGTGTGTCGGAATGGCCTTTTGATCTGCTTAGGTGATGGAGCATAAACTATGGGTGTACCAAGATGGCCGCTTCTGTATCTTATGTGAGGAGTTGGGGAGTTTGGGTGGACCAAGATGGCCGCCGTTTAGGCCTTGAGGGCCTTATCACAGACTCTGCACCTCCTAATGGACTCAGGCTACTGTATTGTTTATAGGTTGCCCTTGGGGATGTAGTCCAGGAGCCCCAGGGGGTGGATGGGCCGGAGATTGGGCGAGATTCAGTCCGCGGCTGGCGGCCGATACTAGGCCTCGGATCGCCGCTGCAAGGCCGCGGGTGCAGCTCTATATTCAGAGATATGGAGGTGTTTGATAGATCCCCCCTGGGTGCTTGGTGGTGTTTGGGGAGCTGGATGGGTGGCGTGTGGGCCGTAGGAGACGTGGCCCGTGTCCCCGCGGCTAGGCCGCAAAAGCCGGGGGCTAAATTTCTGCTTCACGGACCGGAACCTCCGATCCGTGGAAGAGTGGCCTTGATGCGAAGGGTAGGGGACGAGGAGGCTAATGGTGGTGGAAGAGCCTTTTACCCGGGTCCCAGGCTGTCGGATGCGGGCGGATTGGCTTTGATGTTCAGAGCTCCGCTTTCTGGCGTCTGCTCCCGTCCGCGTCCAAGCCACGCCCCCTTTTTTAACCCAGCAATGTAGACTTTTTTTTTATTTTTGTGCAAGAAATGCACCGCTGGCCGCAAATGTAGTTTTTAGATTTTTTTTTTTAAACCAGTAATGTAGATGCACCTTTTAATTTTGTGCAAGAAAAAATAATCTGTCCCTTTAAGCAACAGCTGGAACCTTTCCCTATAGAACTTGGAGATGATTTTAGAACAATATTTTGTCCCTTAAAGCAACAGCTGAAACCTTTCCCTATAGAACTTGGAAATTATTTTAGAACAATATTCTGTCCCTTAAAGCAACAGCTGGAACCTTTCCCTATAGAACTTGGAGATGATTTTAGAACAATAATCTGTCCCTTAAAGCAACAGCTGGAACCTTTCCCTATAGAACTTGGAAATGATTTTAGAACAATAATCTGTCCCTCTAAGCAGTAGACTCTACCTAGTCCAGTCAGATCGTTCTGTGCAGCAGGATGAGGTCTGCAATCTGTCCCTCAAAGCAGCAGTACTAGTAATCTCTACCTAGTCCACAATCAGATCGTTCAGTAATGCAGGATGAGATGTTATATAATATCTGCAATCTGTCCCTCACATAGCCAGCAGCATCCTCTCCCTAAACTAGCCTGAGAGCATATGACATGCAGCATGGTGACTCCAGCCCCATATAAAGGCTGGGTCACATGATGCAATGGCCAATCACAGCTATGCCATTAGTAGGCATGGCTGTGATGGCTTCTAAGGGCAAACCAGTGAAACACTTGTTGATTAGCTGCCTTTGGCAGCTATTCAACACGTGGAATCAAATACCAGAACCCCGAACTCGAAACCAAACTTTTTTTTAAGTGTCCGGGTTCGGGTCCGGGTCCCGGACACCCAAAAGTTCGGTACGGACCCGAACTTTACAGTTCGGGTTTGCTCAACACTACTTTTAACATATTCGATTGCTCTCTTATGCTGTGATGTCCTCATGTATAAACATTTTTATGTAACTGTATCCAATATTATATATATGCTTATCTCCTTCCATTAAAAAAGTATAAACAAAAAAAAACAATAGAGAGCAATAGAAAGAGAATAGAGAAAAAATAGAGGTAGAAAAACAAGAAACGTACAACAGTTTTTGGCTTTTATTATTTTATATTTTTTTTGTTTTTTTGGTATGCATTTTTTTTATAACAGTAAAGGTTAGGGTCTCTAAAAATGCAGTGACATCTTTGGAGACCCTGTGAATGTGTGCCCTATTCCTGTGTAGTGCTTTTCCCTACGCTAATACTCAACTAGTGTATGGTAGTGCTCAAAAACCACCGATGCCAAGACCAGGCTGGTCAAAACAGGATTGGCAATAATAACGGGTGTCACGCCTGTATCCGCGTCGTCGGCAGACATGACGTCTTTTTTGGAGGGTTTGGTTGGTAGGGGTACCAGGGATGGCATGTGAAAAATGCCGTCCATGCAGTCGGCTCACTGCATTAGGATTAGGAACATGGGGTGCAGAGCCAGCTGGATACAGCAGGGCTCTGATGATCTCTTCCTGAAATTGAAAGAGAGGTCCAGTCCATCCTGATGCTTTGTATAGCACATAAGTGTTCAGCATAGCCAATTGGAATAAGTAAACAGACACTTTTTTGCACCAGCATCTGGACTTATGGGCAATTAAGTACGGTGCCAATAACTGGCCATTGAGGTCCACCTCTATTTTGGTTTTAATCATGGACACAGAGGGGTTTCTCTACAACACCAGTCTCCATTGTAATTTGGACAGCCGTGTCTGCGTGAAGGGAGGAAAGAACAAAAACATTCTTTGTAATCCTCCACTTCACCACAAGCAAATTACTACTTCTCAAGCAGGCTCTCTCCCCCTGTCTAAGTTGGGATTCTACCAGCCGTTGGGGGAAGCCCCGGCGATTAGATTGCACGGTGCCACATGTGCCAATTTGGTGATCAAACAAGTGACTAAAAAGTGGCACACTTGTGTAGTAATTGTCCACGTACAAATGGTACCCCTTTCCAAATAAGGGTGACACCAAGCTCCACACAATTTTGCCAGCACTCCCTATGTAGTCTGGGCATCCTTCCGGCTCCATGTGACTATCTTTGCCCTCAGAAACCATAAAGCTACATGTATAGCCTGTGGCCCTGTTATAGGGCTTATACATCTTGACCCCATATCTAGCTCACTTGCAGGGGATGTACTGTTTGAAAGCAAGACAGCCAGCAAATTTAATCAGGGACTCACCCATGCTCACAATTTTGTTGGGAATAAAAATTGCTGTGAACTGCTGATTGAAGTGATTTTTGAGGGGTCGAATTTTGTGGAGCTTATCATATTCAGGGTCACCCCGTGGACGACAGAGTTCATTGTCGTTGAAGTGCATAAACCACAGGATCTTGTATCGTGCCCTGGCCATCCAAGAAGAGAAGACATACATATGATGAATTGAGTCAGTGGACCAATATAAACGCAATTCAGGTTCTTTATGTATGCCCATGTTGAGGGTAAGGCCCAGAAAGGTCTTAAATTCGGAAACTGTAATTGGTTTCCAATCTCTGGCAAGTGATAAATGGAGATTAGCGGTGATGCATTGACCAGCATATAAATTGCTTTTGTCCGGTGAAAAAGCAAATAAAAATTGATGGCCGTAAAGTCAACTGTATTCACCTGAATTCCGGGTTGGCCAGCGAATGGGGGAAGTACGGGCACTGCATCAGTGGTGGGTTGCCAATCAGTGTTTGCAAGTGCAGCAGGAAGGGCACTATGGGCTATGCAGGCCTGTGTTTGTCTTCTTCATGGATGCGGGAGACTAATTGTGCTAGCTATACCAACTGGAACTGCACTTATGGGACTCACCATGTCACCAAGTGTTACTGCAGTGCTGGTTGTATGACCAGGGTGTACTAGCCTGCCTGTGCTTGTCAGGTCACCAGAGGGAGTAGCGGCTCTAGTACTGGCTCTCTGCTCAATACAAGAGCCTTGCGGTTCATGCACCTCAGCGACAGCAGAACGGGATCTGTTACGCCTGACCTTAGCAGGGACCTCTCCGTCGTCAGAGCTATCTGTTGTCAACGGGATTGTTTGCTGGGCTTGATTCTGACAGTGAGGCTTCCCCATCTGTCATGCTCAGCAACGCTTAGGCCTCTTCACTAGTGTACCTAGGATTTGACATGTTGGCCTCTAAATTTATCGGTACACTAGTATCGCTCACAGGCAAAAAAGCGCACCTGGTTGTCAGAGCCTATTTCAAGTCGCTACCAAAATGACTGTCAAATTTCGCAGGGATCGGGTGTGAGCTCTGCGAATGCTGCAGATATGTGTTCTGTGTTTGGTAAGTGTCAGCGATCTATTGATCCTGCACTTGGGTGGGCTGGGCTGGGCGGAGGGGCTAAAGGCCGGTGCTAGCAGGTATCTGAGCTGATTTCACTAACGTTGCGTAATCTAGTGGGGACGCTAATACAGATCTGATCAGATCAGATATTGATCTGATCAGATACTGCAATAGTATCTAACACCTATCGAATGTGTGTGTATGCATGTTAGAGTACCTAATTAACTGGCTCTGCCTGGTGTGTACGATGACCCTTACGCATGCTAAAAACTAACTGAGGTCACCGCCGGGCGATCAGGGGTTAAAACCTATAAAAGGTATATATATTATATATACGGTGGATAATCTGATGGGGAAAGAACTATCTTGCTAGCGTCCCCCGTGACACTTATGCAGTGATCACAGATGACAGGGGGCAATCAAGGGGTTAAAAACTTTATTAGGGGGGTATTTACACCTACCTAGGCCTAATACTAACTACCCCAACATTGATTAGTGTCACAAGGGTCACAAGTACAGCGATCAGTGAACGATCTGATCACTGCACTCAGTGACACAGTGACAGGGGGTGACAGCAATGAAGGGGTTAACTGGGGGCAATCAGGGGGCGATCAAAGGGTTAAAAGTGTGTAGTATGTGTACTGTGTTAGTTTAGTGTTGGTGCAACTCACATTTTGATGTCCTCTCTCCTCCCTACAACGGAAAAGGATGCAGAGAGGGGAGATCACATCACTTCCCCTGTCTGTGTTTACATTCCACAGACAGGGGAGGCATCCCATTCGCTAGGACCGATCAACAGGAATAGACCAAAAATCATTGGTCTATTCCTGTAGAGTGAACGGTCCTCTGGCGAATCGGACTGCCGTTACCGCACTGGGGGCGCACGCATGTGCCCCCTGGCCGCGCCCGCGATCACCGTTTATAGACAGGGATTTGCAGAACAGAGCCATACTGCAGCAGTAAATATATGTGATGCGGTTGGGAACAGGTTAAAAAGGGACAGTGAAAAAATTCCTTCAAAACTCCAGAATATATTGGAAAGATGTAGGATTACAGTTTACCGTTAGACAAAGAAGAGAACGTAACTAACAGTATAAAACAAGAAAAAACATAACTTTACTAACAAAGTGTACAAAGCACACAATGAGGGAAGGAGAGAAACCAAGAAGATGCCAATACTTCTGTGGCAGAGTTACAATACACTTAGTGAATGGAGCTTGGACATGATTTTATAACACTAATATGGCTCTATGCGGCTACAATACACTTAGTGAATGGAGCTTGCAGATGATTTTAGAACAATAATCTTTCCCTTAAAGCAACATCTGGAAACTTTCCCTGTACAACTTGGATATGATTTCTTGCACAAAAATAAAAAAAACAGTGTTGGCTACCTCCTCCTCCTCCACCACCACTTTCACCGCCTCCTCAACCTCCAACTCCACCTCCATTTTTGATTTTTTTTATGTGATTTTAATTTAAAAATTATTTTAAGCTATTTCCCTATCCCCATTTCTTTGTAGGGCACTTGTCCAACTCTTACTCCCATGTGCCTTCCTTTTGCAGACCTCTAGGACTTGCCAGGACTTTGTTACAGCCATTTTTGTTCCTAAAAGTTCGGGTCTCCATTGATTTCAATGGGGTTTGGGGTCCGGGTCAAAGTTCGGGTCAAGTCCGGAGCCAAACCCGGACTTTGTCCCGAAGTTCGGCCGAGCCTGCAGAACCCGGACTTCCAGAGGTTCGATCAACTCTACTCATCACTCCAAATTAATTTTTGCCAGAAGGTTTGAGGCTTGTCTCTGTGCTGTTTGGCATATTGTAAGCAGGATACTTTGTGGCATTTGTGTAGTAATGGCTTTCTTCTGGCGACTCGACCATGCAGCCCATCTTTCTTCAACTTTTGTTGCCAACTGCTTAGACATTAATGGCTATGTGTTAAGTTATTTTGAGGGGACAGAAAATTTACACTGTTATACAAGCTGTACACTCACTACTTTACATTGTAGCAAAGTGCAATTTCTTCAGTGTTGTCACATGAAAAGATATAATAAAATATTTACAAAAATGTGAGGGGTGTACCCACTTTTGTGAGATACTGTATATATACACTCCCTGGTCATCTCTCGTCTCGACTACTGCAACTCCCTCCTCACTGGTCTACCTTTAAATAGACTAGCCCCTCTCCAGTCCATCATGAATGCCGCTGCCAGACTCATCCACCTTACAAACAGCTCAACGTCTGCCACCCCCCTCTGCCAATCCCTCCATTGGCTGCCACTCGCCCAACAAATTAAATTTAAAATACTAACAATCAGCTACAAAGCCATCCACAACTCTGCTCCCAGCTACATCACCAACCTTGTCTCAAAATACCAACCTAACCGTCCTCTTCGCTCCTCCCAAGACCTCCTGCTCTCCAGCTCCCTCATCACCTCCTCTCATACTCGCCTAAAAGACTTCTCCCGAGCCCCTCCCACCCTCTGGAACTCCCTACCCCAATTGGTCAGAATGGCCCCAAATCTATCCACCTTCAAGCAATCCCTGAAAACTTTTCTCTTCAGGGAAGCCTATCCTGCCACCACCTAATAACTACACTCCTTTTTTCTCGATCAGCTCATCCCCCGCAGTTTACTGCCCTTTTGTATCATTTAACCCTCCCTCCTAGATTGTAAGCTCTAACGAGCAGGGTCCTCTGATTCCTCCTGTATTGAATTGTATTGTAATTTGTACTGTCTGCCCTAATATTGTAAAGCGCTGCGCAAACTGTCGGCGCTATATAAATCCTGTATAATAATAATAATAATATAATATATATATATATATATATATATACAGTTTAGTATATATATATATATATATATATATATATTGTGACTTTATGCGAGGCATGACAATGGATGGGCGATACTTGACGCCTCGTATGCAATCATTTTGAGGTGACTAGCAGGAGTCTGACCCTTTTTTTGCAAGGTTTGCAATGTGCTTATGTTTTGTGGGTGTCGGGGACATCGCCACACTGTATAGAGAGGAAACTCTTTGTTTAGTGTAGCGCCAGATGGCAAGGTTTTGTTTTCTGTTTCTGTTTATGTTTTGATCTTGCAATCCTGTGAAAATAAACCTGGCAACCCGCTAGACTTCAAAGAGACTGACATCCATGCTGAATCTTTTCACCTGAAACGTGATCCCCATGAGCTAATCTCCCACAATACAGGGTATATATAGAGTATCTCACAAAAGTGAGTATACCACTCACATTTTTGTAAATATTTTATCATATCTTTTCATGTGACAACACTGAAGAAGTGACACTTTCCCAGAAGAAGTCTATTCAGGCGAAACTAGTAGGATTCTATGCCACATCCTGGCCATTGCATACTGAAACTTGGAGGATTTGATGGTCTCATGTTAATTGTATTAGATGTAAGTTTTTTACTTTATTCTCAATAAATATACAAAAGATTTTACACTATGTGGAGCTTTTTTATACCCACATGTACTTTTGGAGCACTATGAATATATAGCGAAGGGGATAGTGAGGAGTACCAGTAGATATATTCCCTCAAGGAGACGGTGGACCCCCACAGATTTATCCATCCAGGGCAACCTGTATACACAGTGGGATCACTGTAATTTATGGGCTTTCTATAGCCATTATTGTGGTAAGTGCATCATATAGTAGCGGTGGTGGGACTACTGTCACAACAATTTGGATCATCACAGATCTTTTGAAGTGATCATCACTAATTCGCACTGAGACTATGGGGTTGATTTACTAAAGCTAGAGAGTGCAAAAACTGGTGCAGCTGTGCATGGTAGCCAATCAGCTTGTTCAATCAAGCTTTGACAATGAAACCTTGAAGCTGATTGATTTCTGTGTGGAGCTGCACCAAATTTTGCACTTTCAAGCCTTAGTAAATCAACCCCTATATGTGCACAATTTGGACTTTTTAATATATTGAGCACTTTCCATTGGACTATTATTATGTGATATGAGTTTATAATTTATTTTCTTCACAGGGCTAGGTATTATATGGTGATTACTATATATCATGAAATCTATCTAGTACCTATCTTCATGTGATTTAACTAGCACTTGTCACTTTATATTGTATATGAATTTATAATATATTCTTTACAGGGTTAGGCATTATATGGTGATTAATATATATACCACTAGGATATCTATTTAATGCCTATCTCCATGTCATTTAAATTAGCACTACGTCACTTTATATATTTATATAATTTTGGTGGACAGTAACTAGGATATTATTTATTTCTTTGATCTTAATTATAAGGGCTGCACATTTTTGATTTCTGATTTCCAGACAAGACCTTAGGAAGAAGGGAACCATTCTCTTCCTAAGAAGAATACCTGAGAAGATTTATTTCCAAAATGATAATGTAACCTCATCAAGAAATTATACTATTATATTCAGGTGATGTACAATTGTACTAACAAATAGGAGTTAGATAAATACTGTATGTTAATGCCTGATAAGGGTATCCTAGGGTAGTTTTATAAGTAGATTATTCATGGTATTTATATCTGTGAAGGAATGCCCTGTGCAGGACTTGTTGTATGTACATCATATTATAAGTGCCTCCAGCCATAATAAACATGTTTCTTCCTACTTCAACTGACTTTTAGGTCTATTCTACAACACTATCTTGATGTTCTTCACATGATCTGATAACAGAAAATGTATTATTGTGGGTACAATGACCTAAAGGCATTATAGTCTTGCATAAACACCCTGTCATGCACAGGGTAGTTTGGAAGTAGAGCAGCAATCTGACCATCCCATTCCTCAATGTGGACAGGACATAACCGTTTCTCTGTTTAGCAAGCAGTGTTATGGATTAAAATTCTCGAGTGTGGGGTCAATGTGGCTTTTTTGTTATTTTTTTGCTTACAATAAACTAAAGTTTTATTTTGAATGTTTATTTTATTCATCATTGGTGTTTCTACTTGTTGGGGTTGATTTACCCAAGGTAAATAGGCTGTGCAGTTCGCAAGAGCAGTTACACTCTGCAAGCACAGTTGCTTCAAAGCTTAATAAATGAGGGAAAGCTCTTCTGATGTCCATCGTCAAATGTTGTTCAAGCAAAAATGCTGTTTTTCTTTATTTTTCTTGCGTGTAATTGGGTATTCTTTGCAAAGTGAAGCTTTGCATTATTTATTAAGCTCTGGAGCAACTACACTTTCAGAGGGCACAGTCTATTTGTCTTTATTAAATCAACCATATTGTGTCATACTGCTTGTTCCCTGCCCTTTCATATTTACTAATGAATGGGGGTAAGCAATTGAGCCTGCACCTCAATTTCAAATTCATTAAACCTAATGTACTAAGCTAACTGTGTTAAGGTTAATGTGCCAATTCGCTGAACCTCAGATTAATTGGGAATACATTCAGGGTCTATGGTATTCAAATTTTGCATTTCATTTATGTGATTTTTAAGAAACAATAGCCAAACTTTTGGTGGAAAGGGCATGTTGAACAAAACAGTGATCCCATGGGGCACATGTACATAACAAGCATATATTATAAAAGACGATTTAATGAGAAAATTACTTTTTCATATAGTTTCACGTTCAACATTTGAAAAAAAACACATATCCTTTCATTTACATGCATTGTAATGCAATGCAATGTAGTCAATTTAATCAAATTTAAAAACAAAAAAATGTATGGGGTTAACCCTACAATTCAAATCAGAGACACATTCATGTATGCTGCCAGGTAGCCAGGAAAGAGATGGAAGTGGATGTGCTACCCCCTCCCTTCCTGAACCATACCAGGCCACATGCCATGTGGGGGTACCTTGCATGAAAGATAGCTTAGCCTCCTTTTGAAGGGCACTTGGGGGGCTTATCAGCGTCTGGAAGCCCTCTATAGTGAAAAAAGTATGGGGTAGTTTGAAAGAAAAGTAAGCACGCATTCCCTATGCTATATAAACACAGCAATGGGTTTTCTGAGAGATGGGATATCACTGGTTATATATTGTATGATAAATAGACAGCCACATCATTTGTAAAAGTCATTAAAAGTTATTAAAGTAATTTAAAAAAAATGTACTGTGCCTTTAAGAAAATGATTAAAAAACGGGCAGTTTGACTGGCTAGGATAGGTAAGATATTTACAAATGTTTTGGTGATTGCTATTGCCATTCATGGGGAAATACATAAGCTACCACATGTCATTTACAAACATTTTCCATGTATGGTCACAGAATTGAATGCAAGTTATGAGTCTTATTTAAAGTGTATTGTACTGTTCTAGAGGATTCAGGACCATTCATATTGTTCAGGAGGACTCTGCACACTGCACTCAAATAAAGTCCCATTTGTTTTTTCAGCTCAACTTCCTTCCCAGCAAGGAAAACTTTAAAGTGTTAGTTTACCTTCATATCTGTTATTGCACGCAAGTTGAAGAGGAAACTTGGTCGCTTACACTTTCAGAAGACTCCCTGAACATTTACCCATTTGGCATGAGCCGAAAGTCGTGTAACCACCAAGTCCTTAACAGCCAGTGGTGTCACCTGCTCCATTTGCTTACATGGTCGGGGTTTATTTCTGAAAATCTGTACCAGGCCCAAACAAGAGAGTACATTAAATTATTATCACACATCAACGTCAATAAAGTATCTTGGTGAGACCATGTCTCTTGGTACCAACATGTCAGAGTTGAGTAAAAAGTCTACATAAGAACAAAGTCTGCATAAGAAAACGTTAAATTGGTTTCACTTAATCGGGGTAAAAGAGAACAATAAGAGAAACAAAGGTTACATGTTAACTGGATGGACTCCTGCTGAAAAGGGGAAAGGGAGGGAGTAGGGTGGGGAGGGGGGGGTCTGCACCTTTTATTTAGAGTCTTGACAGACGTGGACGATGTCCTTATTTGGAATGTCTCTAGAGTAAGAGAACTGATGTTGGGAAGAGCTGAGTGTATCCTGAGGGAAGATGAAGTTTGGGAAGGTATTCCATCTTTTTTCAAAGTGGGATGTTGCGGGTGGATAGTTAAAGTCTGTTAGGAGTTTTTCTCTCCGAAGCTGTGTTGTGAGCTCCTGTTTCACTTGGGACAAAGATGGGGTAGAGGAGGAGATCCAGTTTTTTAAGATCGCCTTTCTGGCTGTAAAGAGGCAAATAAGTATCCAGTCTTTGTGGTGGAGGGCCATGTGGAGTGGAGATCTCCATTTGTGATTGTCCCAGTAGCCGAAGACCATAAGGAGAGGGTCCTTGGGTATCTGGAGTTGAGTGACTCTGAGGATAAACTGTGTGATCGCATCCCAGAAGTTGGTGATAGACGGGCATGTCCAAAATCGGTGTGTAAGTGAGGGTTTTCAGAGATTGCAGAGTGGGCAAGACATGGAGGAGCTGTCTTGTGTATCTATCCGGAAGGGTTTGTATGCCCGATGTAAGATCTTTGGGTTTCCCTCCATACTTTGCAAGGAGAGAGATTGATTGTGGTATTGAAAACCTGGAGAAGTTTTTCCGTAAGATCTGGATCGGCAAAGTCTTTTCCCCAGTTTTTGACGGAGGTGACATTAAGTGGGGTTGCTGTTTTAGCTAGCAAAGGTTTGTATATCTCTGATATGCTATATGAGCCTGAGTCCAAGAGGCTATCAATAAAAGAGGATTGGAATCTTTTCTCTTTGTCATTACAGGAGGAGCGGATGAGGTGAGCACATTGCCAGAAATTAAATAGGTGAGATCTGGGTATGGAATATTTTAGAGCTATGTCTTCAAAGGGGAGAAGATCTTCCGTAGTCGGGTCGCAGAGATTGTGGAAGTTTGTTAAGCCATTTCTTTTTTTTTTTTTTTTTCCAAAAAGTATTTATTGAAACATGTATTAAAATCCAACATGAGACATTCTCATAGACAGGTAAATTAATAAGAGTACAATGAACAAGAACCGAACAGTTCAGGCAGATGATGGTTTACAATCAAAGATTACAAACATAAGTAGGAAGCTGGCCTGCTGAAAAATTGAGAGTCATGTAATAATTATTCAAGAAGGACATGGTGGATAATTATTCGACAAACCCTGGGATCTTGTGTGACCAGCACAGATCAAGATCACAGGGGGGGGGGGAGGGGAGGGAGAATAGGAGGGAGTAGAAGGAAGAAGGGGGCTGAAAGAGGGGGGGTGTGAGGCTTGATTGGGGTCAAGGAAATGTGCTGAGGGGAGGGTCTGATTTGGTGGGCGACCAGATTGAGTAGAAAAAAAAAAAAATGATCACTCAGAAGTTGAAGGGTGGTTTATTATGTGAGGTGAGGGATGTGATGAGCTGGCGAGTTTAAGAGTTAAGTATTTGTAGTTGAAGCATTATTTAGGGGGTTTTTCAAGAGCCATTCCGACCATATCTTAGTGAATTTGGCAGGGCAATCTTGAGCGATTGCAATTAGTTCTTCCATTTTTGCTATGTGGTTAATTTGATTGTGCCATTCCGTAAGTGTTGGTATGTTCTGGGAACCCCAGTGTCTTGGGATGTATCATTTTGCTGCATTGATCAGATGCATGGTTAGAGATTTGCGATACAGGTTGTGTGGAAGTGGTTGGATGTGTAATAGAAACATTTCCGGTTTACTCGGTAGATTTTGTGAAGTAATGGAGTTTATCTGGTTTCTAACTGCTTCCCAGAACGGGGCAAGGATTTCACATTCCCACCAGATATGTAGAAGGTTTCCTCTGTCCCGTTGGCATCTCCAGCAATTATCGCTGATGTTAGGATTAAAGTGGTGTAGGGTGGTGGGGGTTCTATACCAGCGGGACAGAAGTTTAAAATTGTTTTCCTGTGTGGAGATGTTGATGGAGCCTTTGTGTACTAGGTCAAAAACTTGACCCCATTGTTTATCTGTAATCTCAATTTGAAGATCTTTACTCCAAGCCCGGCAGAATTTGTTTTTGTTAAAGTCCCCTGAGTTCTCCCAAAGGAGAGTGTACAATGTTGAAATAGTGTGTTGTATGGGCTCCCCTTTGGAACAGATATTGTCAAATGTTGAGAGCGGTTGTTGGAGATTGTCCAGTTTAAGTTTTGAGTTGAAGAAATTCCGTATTTGAAAGTATTTCCAGAAATTAAGGGAGGCATCTGGCCATCTGGATTGCATCTCAGAGAGGGATAGTAAGCTGCCCTTTGGAGCAAGGTGATGTAAGCGTACATCAATTTGTGAGCTGGGGTCTCCAAAAAAAGCTCTGTCTCTTCCTGGTGGGAATTGTGGGTTGTAAAGAATTGGGGTCATTGGGCCGGAGGGGTTGGAGATTTTCCTTGAAGTAGAGGCTTTTTTAAAGGTGTCTAGAGCAGGGCCGATAATGTGATGTCTTTTGAGGTCTTGTGGTAAATGTGTGGGGGGTATCCAAGGGGACAGGTGTAGGGGGATGTCAAATAAGTTTTTTTCAAGCATAACCCAATCTTTAGTTTTATGGTGGGTGTTCCAGTCAATCACTTTTTGGAGTTGACAGGCCCAATAGTAGAGTTTAAAGTCGGGGACACCTAGGCCTCCAAGTAGCTTAGGAGTGGTAAGTTGTGTATAGTTGATTCTAGGTGATTTTTTGTTCCATAAAAATTGGATACAAAGAGTTCTGAGGTTGGTAAAGAATGTGAGGGGGATGGCGATAGGGACTGTTTGAAACAGGTAAAGGATACGAGGGAGAACATTCATTTTTATAATGGCGGCTCGGCCAAACCATGAGAAGTGGGGTTTAAGCCACCTGTTAATGTCATTCTTAATGTTCTGTAGTAAGGGTAGAAAGTTTTTGTTGAAGAGATTGGCTGGTGAGGCGGTAAGGTAAATTCCTAGGTATTTGATGGCGCTTTTTTGCCAGGAGAATGGAAAGTTACGTTCGCAAAGTTCGACTAGGCGTGTAGGAAGAGAAACATTTAAGGCTTCGGATTTGGATAGATTGATTTTGAAGTGTGCAATATATTGGAATTCAGCGAAATCTTTTAGAACATTGGGTAGTGAGGTGAGGGGTTCAGTCAAAAAGAGTAGTATGTCATCCGCAAATGCGGCTATTTTGTACTTGTTTTCTTTGATTTGGACTCCTTTAATGTCACTATTTTGTCTTAGTTTTTGGAGGAATGGTTCTAGCGTGAGAATGAACAGAAGGGGAGAAAGAGGGCAACCTTGGCGTGTGCCATTGTGAATGGTAAAGGTGTTTGATAGACTGCCATTGACTTTAACCTTGGCTGTTGGATCATGGTATAAAGCCATAATGAATGAGATTAATCTGGGGCCTATACCCAGATTCCGAAGGGTTGCTTCTAAGTAATCCCAGGCTAGTCTATCAAACGCCTTTTCAGCATCAAGTGAGAGCAGAAACCCGGGAACTTTATTTTTGGAAAGCCAGTGTTGGATATTAATAGTTTTTATGGTGTTATCCCTCGCCTCACGACCCGGTACAAATCCCACTTGATCTTTGTGGATCAGGGTCGGGATGAGGGGGAGGAATCTGTTTGCGAGGATTTTCGCAAAGATTTTTAAATCAGTGTTTAGTAAGGAGATAGGGCGATAACTGGCTGTTTGTGATGGGTCTTTGTCTGGTTTGGGAATAATAGAAATATGTAAGTTTTTATGGGGGGAATTCCTCTCAGATAATAGGTTGAAGGCTTTGACAAACGGTTTAGCGAGAATGTTTGAGAAGGTTTTGTAGTATGCCGCCGAGAACCCATCAGGTCCCGGGCTTTTGCCTGCCTTCATGTGTTTAAGTGCCATTTGGAATTCCTCTTCAGTCAAAGGCCCATCTAAAGGTCAATAGCGGGATAGAGGAATGATTTGTGACTAAATTTTTAGAAACGCTTTTAGGAGCGTTTGTCTAAGGAGGGGGAGTAGGGCTGGGACTAGGTGTTTCTAGTTCACCCTAAACATGGCCCAGCACTCCGCTCCCTATTGTGGTATTTTTGATAATTATAGGTTGTGACCGAAAGGTTTTTATTTCAAGGGCCCAAAGACGAGAGTGAACTACGACTTTTCCGCAAACTATCTGATCGGACCCTAATGAATCTTCGTTGGGAAGCCTTAGACCCATATCCGGGGTCTAATTAGA
>BLSH010006784.1:663242-676143 GCA_018402905.1 Glandirana rugosa | reverse complement strand
ATTTCACCCCCTCCCGCCCCCTCCCATCTATCCCCTTCTCCCCCCCACCCTCCCTTCTTTTCTCCCCCTCGGAGCCCCAACCCACCCTGATTTCTTGGGGAAGTCTATTAGTTAAGAGCATTGGCGAGGTGTGCTCCGTGGGGAAGAAAGTGAAGTCACCAAAATGTTTTGAGGGGCTTGCCCCCCTATTCACTTTTGTTTTGCTGTTATGGTCACTTAGACCTGAGTACAACGTGATTGTTTACTTAGAGACCTATATCAAGCCTAGGACTCCCCGATCTGTGGAAGCCATCTCTGTGGCAAGTGTATATGCGGTAGGGCTTCTTTTAACTGCACAGTTGATACAGCCATGGATCCTCCAATGAGGAGTTTAAACGCTCTCTTCAACCAGCCTGGGCTGAATACGTTGAAACCAATCAAGCACATCTGTCCTCCCCCAATCTATTCTGGGAAGCGGGTAAAGCTTATCTCAGAGGGTTCATCATTTCGTACGCTGCTCACTTCAAAAAGATAGCATGCACAAAATATATACAAGCCAGCGATGCTCTTCACCAGGCACACCACAAGTTACTGATCTCTCGCACTCCAGCTAACACGCGGATTTGGCAGGAAGCCAAACAGAAGTTTAATCACTGGTCCACACGACAGGAGAGTATTAAGCACTCTTATTCCACACTTTTGTTTCATAAACATGGTAACAAGGCGGGCAAACTATTGGCTAGACTTTGCTCAAGACGCCACAATCCCACTTATATTGGAGCCTTGCGAGACCCCAATGGGAATATTGTCAAGATGTCCCCTGAGATCAGCTCCCTTCTTACCAACTTCTATTCCTCCCTCTATGTGGAAGACCCCATTGACCCGACAACAGCGTCTGACCTTCTCGCAGGAATAAACCTCCCCATCCTATCGCCCGAGCACCTGGAAAGGCTAAATACCCCTATAACCATTGAAGATGTATGTGCCACAATTAAAACCCTTGCGACCAGGAATTCCCCAGGTCCGGGCGGACTGTCCATAGAGTTCTATAAACTCACAATTGAGTTTATCCCAGACACCCTCTTTCAAGTTTACAGCTTGATGTGGGTGGAAGGCCCTTACTTGCCCTCAGGCTCCCAAGCATACATTAAACTGATTGTTAAAAAAGATAAAGACCCCCTCCTCCCCGGCTCCTAGGCCCATTTCTCTTATTAGTGTCGATGCCAAACTCATATCCAAAATACTCACATCCTGGCTTGCTAGCCTTCTCCCTTCCCTTCTTCATCCCGCGCAGTCGGGCTTTGTGCCTGGACGCTCGGCTACCCTTAACATACGGAAAGTTCTCCTTGCCCTTGACTATGCCAAAACGTACCCAGATCAAGATGTAGCCATCATTTGGCTTGACGCCAAAAAGGCTTTTGATAATATTAGCTTTTCCTGGCTTTTCATGGTCACGGCATCTTTTGGCATCCAAGGCCCCTTTCTATGGTTTATCCAACAAATGTATGCTGCCCCCACCGCGCAACTAGTCACCCCAAACTTTATGTCCCCGGACATTTTGCTAACGAAAGGCACATGCCAGGGGTGCCCCCTCTCCCCTATACTGTTCAACATGGCCCTAGAACCCCTCTCCAGGATCCTTAACCCCCCAAAGGGAATTAGTGGTATGACGGTCGGCAACCAAACTCTGCAGTCTGCACTTTTTGCAGACGATATCCTCCTCTTCTCCACATGCCCCCCCTCGGATATCAAAATTCTGCAGGACCTGTTAGTGACATACCGAGCATATTCCGGCCTTAGGGTCAACTTCGACAAGAGAGAGATTCTACCCCTAAACCCGCGGCTTGCCGGAGTCTGGACGGATTCATCCCCATTCACGGTAGCAAAGCAGCACATAACCTATCTTGGTCTACGAATTGGCAAGGAACCTTCTTCTTTGTATAGCTTGAATTTCCCCCCCAGTCATAAACAAGATTGTACAAGAGTTGGAAGCATGGGGGGCCCTTCCTCTCTCGCTCTTCGGGAAATGCCACCTTTTTAAGATGGTATCATTTGCTAGGTTACTCTACCCTTTTCAAACTCTTCTTCTGCTTCTCAAGCACTCTGACACCAAAAGGATACATGCGGCCCTCAATGCCTTTTTGTGGCAGGGCAAAAAACCTAGAATTGCACTCCAAAAGCTTTGCATCCCGAAGAGTGATGGAGGGGCAGGCCTCCCCAATATTAGATTTTACAACTTAGCCTGCTTAATGCATCAAGCCCTAGACTGGCTGTCCGAACAATCCCGATATTCCAACTATATGCTGGAGGGGGCCCTGGTGCATCCACTTAGCATCCAAGCTGTTATACACTCCAAGCTGAGCGCACGGCCTTGCTCTTTGGGGTCCAACCACTTAATTAAAGACACCCTCATTGCCTGGCGGGAGGTGCGATGGCTCCTCAGCTTCCCTCCAGCATCTCCCATGTACCCCCCCTTCTACAGAGACTGCAATTTTTTCCCACTGGTCAGCTTTGAGACTAAAAAAGTATCTCAAGTCATCAACTCTGCTCACGGAACTATCAAACCCTTCTCTGAAATATCTGCAGAATTCTCCATTCCATCATCCCAAGTGTTCCACTACATTCAACTAATGAGCTACCTTAAGTCTTGCTGCTCCCTTCGTAGGGACCCATGCCAAAAATCTTTCATCGACTCATTAATAACAAAAGGCCAATAGTCCATATTGGAGATATACTCAAACCTCATTATTTACCAGGCCTCTAAATACTCTCTGGTCCCTTTCCAGCCGTGGTCACTGATATTTGATAACCAGGATGCTCCTGCACAAATTCTGGCCGGATACCAAACAATCCAGAGAATAATGATATCCGACTTTTTGTCGCAGTCAGGCAGATTCATAAAAACTCATCTGCCCTTGGTGCTCTCACGCAAGGCCTACTCTTCATCACAGACTATGGACTTGCCAAAAAGTGTCTGCTTTCTGGGATCACGTAAAAAGGCATATAGATAAAGTGTGCCGCATTGAACTTCCCAAAGACCCAATGCTATGTCTTTTCAGTGCCAATACACCACAAGTCCCACCACAGGAACAGGCGAGAGACTCCTTTCCGCAATGGGTCCACATATGCCTTCTGGCTGCCCAGAGAGTTATACTCCTTTCCTGGATACAGACCGACCCACCGCACGTAGTCAAGGTGAAGCAAACTTTAAGAGACCCTTTTCTTGTGGTAAAATTGGATGCAGTCACGCAGGACTGCAAACCCGCAAAACACTTCTTTGCTAGATGGTGAAAATTTATGGAGCACTCCTTCAACCAGAAAGAGATCTCGCACCATATGCACCCCTTTTGCCTATCTAAGCGGTATCTGGCCAACACACTAGGTAAATTGAAATATAGAGACCCTTCGGTTTAGCTGGCTTGCCTCCCCTCTCCCTTGACATTCCCAGTATCTCCTTAGTCTGTTACCTATTTTCAACCTGGCCATTATTTGAGTATCCCTGCTCCCCCTATCGACCAGGTTATATCTAGCCCTGCTTCCACTCCTCAGGCAGCATAAATATACTTACAACAAGGTTTCTAAGTCTTTACGAAATGGTTTATTCATGCTTATTATGTGCCTGAATGCTTTATATATATTGTTTTTTTTGTTTTTGACTCTTTGCATTTGTCTGTAACTTTCTGCTGGCAAATGATCAAGGTGAAACTCATTTAACTATGCGTCTATAGGAGGAATTCTGCTACAATGCCTTTATAGGAGGTTAACTCTGCCACAGTCTAGCTTTATAGTACCAGCAGACCTGATTTTTACATTGCATTGTAACTTATTTTCAGCTTTCAATAAAGATTTTTGAAATCTAAAAAAAAAAAAAATCACTTGAAAAACAATATTTTTTAACAGTTTTTTTTGCATTGGTAACTGTCCCCCAGGGCAGTTCATACTCTTTTTATTGCCAATAACTTACATAGAAGCCTTCGAGAATGGGGCTTTTTTTCCAATTCGGGTCCCATAAACTTCAATGGAGTTTGGGTCCAAATTTTTGCGATGTTCGAGAGTTTTAGCATGAACCAAACCAGGGGGTGTTTGGCCCATCTCTAGTTAGGAGCCATTAATTAGTAAGCCTTGAAAACACCTATCCTGCCAAACAGCACAGAGATAGAACTGTCACTAAGGGGTTGATTTACTAAAGCTGGAGAGTACAAAAACTGGTGCAGCTGTGCATGCTAGCCAATCAGCTTCTAACCTCAGCTTGTACAATCAAGCTTTGACAATAAAACCTTGACGCTGATTGGTTTCTGTGTGGAGCTGCGCAAAATTTTGCACTTTCAAACTTTAGTAAATCAACCCTTAAATACTTTGCACATCCATCACTGTTACATTTAACAGAATGTGAATAAGTAAGTTACAAACGTATTCCTCCAAACCTAGCAACAATAGTATAAATCATTTGAAAGGTGGCAAAGCAGTAGGAAGATATTTATCCGTATGATCATTTTGTTTCTTGTTCTGAGGTAGGAGGGTATAGTAAACACTATAATTAGTTATTTAACCCCTCAGGACTAGTTCTGTTGTAGAAATTTAGGATGTTTATTATGTATTGTCACAGTGTCTCCCAGTGTCGGTTTAACGATATTCTCTGTGTACAGCGAATGTGGCTTTATCCGATATTGAGGAAAGGCCATTTACAATGGAAACCTTCCATTGTTTGATAATTACACGCTACCCGCTCAATCATCCCGGCCGGCAGGCGCTCTGAGTGGTCAACGCTGGAGCAAACGCTGGTCCGGATCTTTGAGGTGCAATGCACGTTCTGTGGCGTGGGTGCATTACCGTCAATCAGGGGGCCCCTGTATTCTGTACAGATCGATCTGCTTGGCGGCGGTTCAGTTGCGTTATGGAATTAGTATTGCCTTTTATGTAAGGATAATGATCTGTAAGCTTTCTGTGGCATCTGATCAATGTGACAGAAATCTACAGCTATATTCCTTTGTGTTGTAATTTACCCTTTAATGGAACAGTAGCATAATCGCTATTATATATGATCCATAGAATCGTATTTAATAGGATTCACGCTAATGGTTAATGGCGGCAAAACATGCACGTGAATTAGCGAAGCAGCCACCATGAGTTAACATACTGGCCTTTTGGTATTCATGGTATAAGGTTTGACATGGTTTTCAGCTCCATGTGTTTCTTTGTTAACTCGGGAGCATGCATGTTTGCACACCTTTCGGCAGGAACTCATGTGTGCTGCCTTCGCTTGTTCATGAACATACACGCCCCTTTCTATTGTATCTTTTGTATTGTGTGTGCCATTGGTTGTTGTTTGTATTCATGTGACTGTGCCTTGGAGGCTGATTGGCTGATTGTGAAGCCATCAAGCCCTATTGTTATCTCTGTTAGACCAGTATAAATAAAGAGACCAAGCATGCAATGGGAGGACAAGATCCCTGCTAGCGGCCATGTGAGAAAAGCAATCTGCGTCTGTGTCTGCTTCAACACAGATCACTCAAATGCATTATGCAAAAGAGCTGAAAAGTGCACTTATTAGCACAGGCAAAATATAATGCATACAAGGTATTATATTTTCCCGTACAGAGACTCCTACCTGGCTCGCTATCTCTGTACGGGAAAATATAATACCTTGTATGCGTTATATTTTGCCTGCGCTAATAAGCGCACTTTTCAGCTCTTTTGCATAATGCATTTGAGTGATCTGTGTTGAAGCAGACACAGACGCAGATTGCTTTTCTCACATGGCCGCTAGCAGGGATCTTGTCCTCCCATTGCATGCCTGGTCTCTTTATTTATACTGGTCTAACAGAGATAACAATAGGGCTTTATGGCTTCACAATCAGCCAATCAGCCACCAAGGCACAGTCACATGAATACAAACAACAACCAATGACACACACAATACAAAAGATACAATAGAAAGGGGCGTGTATGTTCATGAACAAGCGAAGGCAGCACACATGAGTTCCTGCCGAAAGGTGTGCAAACATGCATGCTCCCGAGTTAACAAAGAAACACATGGAGCTGAAAACCATGTCAAACCTTATACCATGAATACCAAAAGGCCAGCATGTTAACTCATGGTGGCTGCTTCGCTAATTCACGTGCATGTTTTGCCGCCATTAACCATTAGCGTGAATCCTATTAAATACGATTCTATGGATCATATATAATAGCGATTATGCTACTGTTCCATTAAAGGGTAAATTACAACACAAAGGAATATAGCTGTAGATTTCTGTCACATTGATCAGATGCCAAAGAAAGCTTACAGATCATTATCCTTACATAAAAGGCAATACTAATTCCATAACGCAACTGAACCGCCGCCAAGCAGATCGATCTGTACAGAATACAGGGGCCCCCTGATTGACGGTAATACACCCGCGCCACAGAACGTGCATTGCACCTCAAAGATCCGGACCAGCGTTTGCTCCAGCGTTGACCGCTCAGAGCGCCTGCCGGCCGGGATGATTCAGCGGGTAGCGTGTAATTATCAAACAATGGAAGGTTTCCATTGTAAATGGCCTTTCCTCAATATCGGTTAAAGCCATATTCGCTGTACACAGAGAATATCGTTAAACCGACACTGGGAGACACTGTGACAATACATAATAAACATCCTAAATTTCTACAACAGTTCTTATGTCTCTTAGGAAGGCGTTTGGAGAAGTACTGTTAAGGGGGAGAGAAAGGGAGAAGGGTATATGGGAAAGGGGGATAGGCTGGCAAAAGAAGGGTGGTGTGATAAGAGATAGGAGGGGGAATTCGACCTCATTGTACCTCGCTGTGCGTGTATCTCTTGGGAGTAAGGTTAAGGTGATAGTAATGTCTTATCTAGTGGAGTTTAGATGTCTTCTGTAAGAAGGTTTTTATATTGGTCGGTTGTTTTAAATTCTATCCAGCATAGCCAGATCCTAAGGTACGTCGTTGTGCATTCATTTGAGATGGCTATCAACTCTTCCATCTCTTGGGTTTTGTTTAGTCTAAGCAACCAATCGGTAATTGAGGGCATTTTCGTTTGTCTCCATAAGGCCGGGATTCATAATCTAGCAGTATTGATCATATGCATAGCGAGGGATTTTTTGTTGGTATGCTTCATAGCTTCTGAATGTTGCAGGAGGAATTGATGGTATGGTAAAATCGATGGGGTAAGATGTTACTTTGCATATTATTTTTTTCCAAAAATGGGGTAATGCGGGGGCATTGCCACCAAATATGGAGAATGGTTCCTCGATGGGAATCACATCTCCAACATTGTTCTGATACTTTAGGGAAGATTCTGTGTAATAGGGCTGGTGTTCTGTACCAATGCGTGGGTACTTTATAATTATGCTCTTGGGTTGAGGCATTTAGGGTGACTTTAAGGGCTGGAGAAAAGCTTTTCAAAAGTAGTTTTGGGCCAGGAAAAGATTGGTTAATTTTTGGAGTTAGTTAGACAGTGTCTAGTTTGTATAAAGGACCAAAAAGGTATAGGGAGATTGCCGTGCGTTTCAGAGAAGTCTTTCAATGTGCAAAATTTCCCTTCACGGAAAAAAAGGGATTTTATTAAAACTTACTGTAAAATCCTTTTCTCCGAGTTCACTGACAGACGCAGCTCTCCATTACGTGTGGGGTTTATGCTGGTCTCACTAGGAGTTAACTAGGCAGGGAAAAGAAACAGCTGGCCCCTCCCATGGGGCCGTCCTCTCTTCCCACATAAACCCCCTCCATAGAATAACTCACCAGTTCGTACACAAGCCGTACCAGAACAGAGCACAGAGGGGTGGGTGCTGCGTCTGTCAGTGAACTCGGAGAAAAGGATTTTACGGTAAGTTTTAATAAAATCCCTTTTTCTCCTATCATTCACTGACAGACGCAGCTCTCCATTACGTGTGGAGATGTCCCCAAGCTGTGTCAAAAAAGAGGGGTGGGTAAACGCTAACAACAGTACCCAACTGAACCTCTAAGGAGGCGCCAGACGCGCCTACACTGCCGCCTGCAAAACTTTGTGGCCAAAAGCAGCATCTGAAGATGCCAACACAACAGCTTTATAAAACTTAGTGAAAGTGTGAACCGAGGCCCAAGTGGCCGCCTTGTACACCTGTGACACCGAAGCCTGGTGTCTAAAAGCCCAGGAAGTGCTAACAGCCCAGGTAGAATGAGCCGTGACTGGAAAAGGGGGAACCTTGCCCCGAACAGAATACGCATGGGTCACGGTCTGTCTGATCCAACGAGAAATCGTAGCCGAAGAGGCCGCAAACACTTTGCGCAGACCCTCTGACAGCACAAACAAGGCATCAGCTTTTTGAAAAGAAGCTGTAGCAGCCAAGTACACTCGTAAGGCCCTCACTACGTCCAAAGCATGCAACTCAATCTCTTTTGGGTGTGATGGACAAGGGCACAATGAAGGAAGAACAATATCTTCATTAATGTGAAAGGAAGAAACCACCTTCAGAAGGAATGAAGGAGAGGGTTGCAAGACCGCCTTGTCCCTATGTAGGACCAGGTAGGGAGACTTGCACGATAGTGCTGCTAATTCAGACACCCGTCTGGCGGAAGTGATGGCAACTAAAAAGGCCACCTTCTGCGACAGCAATTGTAAGGAAATCTCCCTGATATCCTCATATGGCGGTTTCTGAAGTACAGAAAGCACCAAATTCAGATCCCATGGAGCCATCGGAGCCTTCACCCGCGGCGCCACATGTCGCACACCTTGTAAAAAGGTACGAATCAACAAGTGCGAAGCCAAAGGTCTCTGAAAAAGAATCGCCAGAGCCGATATCTGGCCCTTGAGTGTGCTCAAACCAGTTTTTTGTTCAGGCCTTGCTGCAAAAAAGTCAGGACCCTGGACACGACATAAGAGTGAGGGTTATGACCCTCCTCCTCGCACCAAGCTATATAAGCCTTCCAGGTGCGGTGGTAAATCTTGCGGGAAGTACACTTGCGAGCCTTCAACAATGTAGGGATCACTGAGTCAGCAACTCCCCTGTTTCTTAACACCTGGGAGTCAATAGCCAAGCCGTCAAAGCCAGCGAAGGTAAAGCAGGGTGCAAGATGGGCCCCTGAGACAGAAGGACGTCTCGCAGCGGGAGCCGCCAAGGGGCGTCTGCCACCATGTGCACCACGTCGGCGTACCAAGTGCGCCGAGGCCAATCTGGAGCCACCAGGATTATTGGTATCCCCTCCGCCACTATCCTGCGTATCAATCGCCAAAGCAGTTTTATCGGAGGGAAGGCATACAGAAGTTGGTAATGACCCCAGGGAGCCACCAGAGCGTCCGTGGCCACTGCCAACGGATCCTTCATTCTGGACACAAAGGTCTGATTGAATCGAGACGCCATGAGATCCACATCTGGTGTCCCCCATCTGCGGCAAATCTGATTGAACACCTCTGGGTGGAGAGATCACTCTCCCTGGTCCAGCGTCTGGCGACTGAGAAAGTCCGCCTGCCAGTTCTCCACACCTGGAATGTAAATGGCAGAGATTTCCGGAACGTGACGTTCCGCCCACTGTAGTATCAGAGCTGCCTCCGTCACAGCTGCTGGACTCCTTGTGCTGCCTTGATGGATCACATACGCCACTGCTGTGGCATTGTCCGATTGAATTTGAATCGGACGACCCTGCAATCTCACTGTCCAGTGAAAAAGACACAATCTGATTGCTCTCAGCACCAGTACATTGATGGGGAGGCGAGCCTCCTGTGCTGACCAACGGCCCTGGGCAGACATCGGCCCCAGGATCCCTCCCCAGCCTGAAAGACTGGCATCCATGGCGATGATCACCCACTGAAGGGGCAGGAACGACTTCCCCTGGGTCAGGGCCGAGACCCGAAGCCACCAGGTCAGAGACGCCCTGGTCTGGGAGCTCAGACGGATATGAAGGTCCAAGGACCAAGGGGACCTGTCCCACCGAGCCAGAATTGCTCGTTGAAGGAGACGAGTGTGACTCTGGGCGAAAGGATCGCCTTGAACGACGACACCATGAGCCCCAGCACCCGCATACAGAACCGTAATGAAGACCGACGGTGCGACAGGAGAGTACGCACTGCCGACTGCAGAGAAAGCAACTTGGCTGGAGGGAGGAACACCTTCGCCTGTTCTGTGTCCAGAATTAGACCCAGATACTCCAGGCGACGGGATGGAGAGACCGACGACTTCTGCAGGTTGAGTAACCAAGTCCTGCAGCGATGTCATTGTGATTCTCACATTCTCCTCCAGAGCCAAGACGGACTCCGCAGGAGCAGGTCATCTAGGTAGGCTACTACCGCAATGCCTTTCTGACGGAGCAACGCCAACACCGGGGCTAGCAGTTTTGTGAAAACTCGAGGTGCTGAAGCCAGGCCGAAGGGGAGTGCCACAAATTGAAAGTGGAGGTCTCCCACTGCAAAGCGCAGGAAGCGCTGATGCCGTGGAAGAATGGGTACATGGAGGTACGCATCCCTGATGTCCAGGGATGCCAGAAATTCCCCCTGATGAAGGGTGGCCACGACCGAGCGGATAGATTCCATCCGGAATTTCTGTGCCCTGTCATACCAGTTCAGGGCCTTCAGGTCCAGTACTGGCCGAACCCCCCCCTTTCTTGGGAACCACGAATAGATTTGAGTAGAAACCTCGAAACCTCTCTTCTGGAGGCACTGGCACGATCACCCCCTGGTCCGAAAGTGCTTGGACAGCCCCAAAAAGAGCATCCCGGTGATCCTGCAGGAGCCATAAGTTTGATGGGAAGAACCTGTCTGGGGGTAGAGTGTTGAACTCTATCCTGCACCCGGTGGACACCACTTACCGGACCCAACGATCGGGAATGTGGGCCAGCCACTGGCCTGCGAACCCCAGAAGACGTCCCCCCACCCGAAACCCGGGTGGGAGCAACCCATCAGGCTGAGGAGGACTTGTCCTCCGCCTTTTCAGTTTTGCGCTGCCACTGCCATTTTCCGGCCCCTGAAGCGACCTTACCGGGGCGAGTCGATTTACCTGCTGCGCCCAGGGCGCGAAAAAACCTCTTCTGACCCGAGGGAGGGGGCCCCTGTCTACGGCAAAACTCACGCCTTCGGGGTTCTGGAAGGAAGGTACTCTTACCTCCCGTGAAGTCCTTAATAATCTCATCCAAACGTGGACCAAATAGACGTCCACCCTGAAAAGGGAGGTCAGCAAGCCCCTTTTTGGAAGCATGGTCACCGGAACGCAACCAAAGTATCCATCTGAGTATGACAGCAAAAATCGTTATTCTGGATAACATTGGCAGTAAATCAACGGCCGCATCACAAAGGTACTTGAACCCTTGGAGCAAAAACTCTGCCCTCTGCGGCGCATCCATCAGGCGACCATTTTCCAAATCCTTCTGGAGCTCTTCCATACGCTCATACAGATGTTGAGCCGCCATGGCGGACGCCAGGGCTGGTCGCACGGCAGAGTTTGCCACCAGGAACAGCGACTTTAAAAGCGTTTCTGTTTTTCTATCAGCGGGATCCTTAAAAGAAGGGGTCCCTTCCAGAGGAATGGTCGTCGCCTTATTAAGGCGGGCTATCGGTGGATCCGAACTGTTTTGACAGCGAAGAAGAGTGCTGCGGACGCTGCCATTCACGATAAAGAAAATGATCAAAATAGTCATTGTAGGGGTAAGCCTTGGGGGCCCTAAGGGGTCTAGAGGACCCACACACATACGCAGCAGACTGCGATTCGCCATCCTGACCCAGTCGCAGCTTAGTGCGAATGCCAGTGATAATGGCGGTGACCAAAGCTTTTTCGAGCGCAGCCGCCGCCCCCTGATCCTCTCCACCGTCCGATGGGCCCAGTTCCCCATCAGACAGGTCCACTGGGGTCCCTGAGACCCCTGAGACCATTCCCAGATCAGAATCCTCCCCTGATGAATAAAGAGGAGGAGGGGGACGCTTCTTGGGGGCCTGTCAGGCGGCATCCGTCCGGGGGAGAAATTCACTAAAGACCGCCCGCAGCTGGTCCAAAAATGCCCCTTGCGCAGATTGCGCCTCCTCAGCAGGCTCAGCAGGGTAATCTGCCATCTCCTCAGTGACACTTAAAAAGATGAGGCACCCCCACACTGCCGCACACCACTGCCCCACAGTGCACTAGGGAACCCAGGAGGACTGCACCCACCGCCACCAGCACCCACATGGGAGCCCAGCTATACTTGCTGTTCCACTGCCTGTAACCCTGGAGGATCGTCAGAAGAGCAGCGCCGCCAGTTCTCCACCGTTCCACAGAGAAGGAAAAACGCTGCACACACGTGTATTGCAGAGGCATGCAGTCAAAATGGCCGCCGTTAAACACCTTCAGGGAACGCACAGTACTGCAACGGCCGCTCTGAGCGCTAGAGGGAAAGCCCCATAGGCCCAATATGTCTGTGGCTACGGCAAAATGGCGGCCGATCGCAGCATGGCGGTGAAAAAATGGTACGAACGGTGCTGAATGATCGGTGCGGTGCAGGGGGGAAGGGGGGGTGCAGGGGGTGAACCTGGGCTCCACGTTATGTTAATTGAGCAATGTAGGTTGGTGTATCCCGCGCCACTGGGAAAATTTTAAATATTGAATGGTTCTATTTGCAGCTGCTGTTGTGACCTATGTTGCCAGTGGTGCCGCGCCCTATGTGGTTGGATGTAACGAGTTAATTGTATTGCACCTCGGGTCCAAGTGGGGGACGTGGGGGGGAAGGGGGGACGTGGCGTGGCTAGTAAGTCGTGGCAAGCATGGTAAAAAAGTGGCGGTACGACGCTAGCCGGCGGTAAAACGGCATCGGTGTCTGTATAACCCGGATACCCCGAAAGGGAGATCGCGAGTCTCGCCGGCAACGTCATGACACGCAAGGGACTTCCACAAATTGCCGCCGGTAAAACTGACGTACGGAGACGTTATGTGCACACACGTCGCAAAAAGGAAGAGACACCTTGCCACCTCTTGACCGCCGCGACGAG
>BLSH010006784.1:639431-658552 GCA_018402905.1 Glandirana rugosa | reverse complement strand
AGGGAATGACGTACGGAGGATCAGGCATATATAAAGGGGAAAGCGCGCCTTGATCTCCACCTCTGAAGACGTTACGCAGTGACGAAACGCGTAAGGTGGAACGCAAGGCACGCAACACGGAAGCCCAGGTGACACGCAAGCCAGAACAGCGAGGCACGGAGAGGGCACTGATAGAGCACGGCCGGAGGGTTGTACGGATATCGTTACCTGCCAATGCCTAAGTGTCATGTATATGGGCTAATAAAGTGGATCTTTTAAATATAAAACGCGATGAGGAGTCTTTCCTTTCTTGCATAAACAACAACGGCAAAGGAGACGCGAACGGAGCAGTGAACCAGGAGGAGCATATCCTAGGTCGGATTGTAGACCACAAGCGTATATTGACTTTCCCATACCATAAGGTTGGGAAGTCAATAGGATCTGGTAAGCGGGGTATAACACCCGAACGTCTTTTTATCACATCACAGTCACGGCACGAGCACTTTGGATTAACACTTGAAGATTTTAAAGAACTGTTTTTGAATGGGCTCCACGTGCCCCACCAGCGGCTACCCAGCAAAGAAAAAACATTTTTTTTTTTTGGTCGTCGGCCCTCCTTTCCGCCCCTAAAAAAATAGGGGGGTAAGGCAGGAACTCTCACTCACCACTCCGACGAGCGCCGTGGGTAGCCACCCAGTCGCAGACCTTCCGCCCCTTCTTGGGCGGTATGTTGTAGGCCAGAGAAATGGCCCTTCCTGAATCGCATCCAGGGCTGGGCGCAAGGGGGGATCACCCCAGGCCGCCCACATGGAACGGGCACGATGCGGCGGGTCCCTATACGTCGGGACTGGCTCGCATCGGTTGGCCAGGTCGGGGAACGTACAGAGCCCATGGACTCTCTATGTCCCGACCGGCTTCTTGATAGCAGATCGATCTTGATAGAAGACAAAAAATTTAAATAAAAGAATGGTCACAAATAGGACCACAATTCCCCTACAGGGAAGCCAGGTCAACTCCTTGCAAACTAGGCATTTAGACTGGTGAGCTATTCTATGGAGGGGGTTTATGTGGGAAGAGAGGACGGCCCCATGGGAGGGGCCAGCTGTTTCTTTTCCCTGCCTAGTTAACTCCTAGTGAGACCAGCATAAACCCCACACTTAATGGAGAGCTGCGTCTGTCAGTGAAC
The DNA here is from genome assembly GCA_018402905.1 of Glandirana rugosa. Classification (NCBI taxonomy): domain Eukaryota; kingdom Metazoa; phylum Chordata; class Amphibia; order Anura; family Ranidae; genus Glandirana; species Glandirana rugosa. The sequence goes on along the minus strand of BLSH010006784.1, from coordinate 657,387 downwards.
GATAGGAGAAAATGGGCCGCTCTAGGGTAAAACTCATGGGGAGGGGTTACTCGAGTGAGGGAGGTCTCTAAATTAGAGACCAAATGGATATATCTTACTGATAGTCTTGAACCGAAGGGGCTCAATGTCGAATTAGACATTAATTGCTTTATAAGTGATGTCTTAGTAATAAACTAGTTTCTCATTATTTTCTGAGTGGGTATCTTTTTAAATGTTTTTTTTTTCTGTTGTCCACCCTTGAATACTGCTTGATACTGGATACTGGGTGCACCAACCAGTTCTTTTCCCGACCATTTTGAGAGATCGGGCACTGGGGGAGCACCGGGGTAGACATCCAGTGTGTGGACGATCCAGGAATGATTTGAGTTTTAATTTGAACTTGAGCGCATCTAGATCTGGTCAACTTGAACTATCCTAGGTTGTATTATCATTTTATTGATTTTATATATAAGGATATGTTATTGATTTGAAGTTTAGCCTTATTTCTATATATTATTTGCGATATTGTATAGGTATTCTGACTAGTATCATCCGTAATCTTTTATTATCAAGTGATATTGTTATTATATTTTTTTTAATCGTTATATGCATGTAATTATATGCTCATTTTAATTATATTTTATTAACACTTTTTAATGTATATTGCGAGTGAATGTCCCAAGTGACATCTGCTTCCCTATATAATGTTTTAAACTGGGTCCATGTAATATACGGACACTGGAATTTGTAAGACTATGACTATGGGTATTTAGGTATCCATCGTTCTATGGATTTAAGAATTTGGGGACACTGTCTCCTTAAAAGTACTAATAAGGAAGCTCGTCACTGGGATATGCTGCTCTGTGATTGGTGAGGGCGCTTCACCGCCCCCTCTATGTGTTCTAATAAATTCCGTAGCCGTTCCGTAAGGCCGCGATGTCGAAATGGCGAAACATGTCAGGGCGTGACCTTACGGCTAGACGGAAGTGACGTATGCGCTCCACACTGCTGGTTACACGCGGAAATCTGTGAGAGAGACGATACCCGTGGCTGTGCGGCAGGAGTGGTGATGTTTTAACTTCTATATGTGTGGATATTTTATTGTTTCTGTAAGTGCATTATTGGCGGGGGTTAATAAAAGGGCTTTTTTTACTGGTACACACTATGTGGAGCCTCTTTTATTTCCGGTACTGATGTCGGGGAAGAGATCATGTTGCAGTCCTGTGTTATTGAGTGACCCAATTACAGGCTTATTCTACAGCACTGTCCGGTAAGTGGGCATTGCAAGGGGAGCGGCACGTTTGGCGGTGGTGTTCCCATATATTGGTGAAAGGCTGCATATTGGACTGTCATCTACCCCCTCCTATCACTTTGTGAAAGCACTTGTGGACTATCCTTATTTCCCATTTCATATTGATGAGAACTGTAAAGCGCTGTTATACATGTTTTTGTTGGCCAATTTGATACATGTGTTTTTCATTTAACAATCTTGTCGATTTAAAACGGCTGCTTTATTATTATTGTGGTTTTACTGGTGCTACCTTGCGCTAATTAAGTGTTTTGTTGTATTTTGGGCGCGTTTACACTTAAATTTTGTGTTTCTTTTCCCTGCCTAGTTAACTCCTAGTGAGACCAGCATAAACCCCACACGTAATGGAGAGCTGCGTCTGTCAGTGAACGATAGGAGAAAATGGGCCGCTCTAGGGTTAAACTCATGGGGAAATGGCGCAAATCCCTTGTCCAATCCCGAGGGAATTCTGAGTTGTTTTTAATTGGGGTCATTGGGCCCGGAATGGTTGTAAAGTTGTCATGTTTCGCCATGCTCCTCAAGGAGGATATTGGGGGGTGGATGAGCGGATGTTTTTTGGTACAATATTCTCTGTTGTCTCCCGATGTCCAAGATATGTTGCACAGCGGGAAGCCAATGATAAGGCGTTCCAACTCTACCCAGTCCTTTTGAGAACCATGGATATGCCAATCAACTAATTTTGCTAGCAATACTGATATGTGGTACTTTTTAAAGTTTGGTAATCCTATTCCCCTTTGGTTTTGGGGCTGAAAGTATCATCAAGCTCAACCTGGGGGTTTTCCCTTTCCAGAGATATGTGTTAATTTTCACCTGTAGGGACCGAAAAAAAGTTTTAGGGAGGGCAATGGGTATCGTTTGGGCGATATACAAAAATCTGGCAAGGGTGGTCATCTTCAAGGTGGCTGCTCTACCAAACCAAGAAATGGTAAGCTTGCTCCAGTTTATTAGGTCGGTAGTGTAGTTTTGGAGAAATGGGAGGAAGTTCAATGAATAGAGGTTTGATAGGTTGGAAGGGAGTTTGATTCCTAAGTATTGGATCTGGTTGCACTTCCAAGAGAAAGGGGAGAAAATACGGCAATCTGCTAAGGTCTCTTTGGGCAGGGAGATGCTTAGGGCATGCGATTTACTAAAATTAATTTTAAAATTGGAAATTTCGCCATAGCTGTGGAATTCCTTTAATAGGTTAGGTATCGTGATTCTGGGTTTAGTGAGGAATAGTAAAATGTCATCAGCAAAAGCGGCAGTTTTAAAGGTTTGTGTTGCTATGTGTACCCCTGATATGTCTGGGTTGTTATGAATGTTTATTAATAGTGGCTCTAGTGTGAGAACAAATATAAGGGGTGACGGGGGGCATCCCTGTCTGGTTCCATTGCGAACCGGGAAGGCGTCCGACAGGTGTCCATTAACTCTGACTCTGGCTAGGGGGTTGGAATAGAGGCCCAATATACTGGCCAGCATAAATTTTCCTAAGCCTATACCCCTAAGGACTTCCGTCATGAAATTCCAGGACACTCTGTCGAATGCCTTCTCCGCGTTCGTGGATAGAAAAAAATCCTCTGTGTTTGTCTCTTTCATCCAGTAGTTGATTTTAATTGCTTTAATGGTATTATCGCGTGCCTCTCGGCCTGGTACAAACCCTACTTGGTCGAGGGATATCAGGTCAGGGAGGAATGGTAGGAGTCTCTTAGCCAGAATCTTTGTGAATAATTTAATGTCTGTGTTCAGAAGCGAGATGGGGCGATAGTTCCCTGGTTGAGTGTGGTCTTTGCCCTGTTTGGGGATGACCGTGATTTGTGCTTCTAATAGGTCTCTTGAAGGAGGGGGGTTATTTGCTAAGGAGCTGAACGCTTTCACAAAGTGGGTGGCGAGTGGGCCATGATAGGTTTTGTAATATATATTGGGTAGTCCGTCTGGGCCTGGGCTTTTGCCAGGTTTCATAACCTGGGTGGCCTGGAGGAATTCTTGAGTTGTCAAGGGTGTTTCCATGGCAAGGGCACCTTCGGGCGTTATTTTGGGCATGTTTGTCCTATTAAGATACTCTTTGATGGTTTGCGCTCGTGTTAGGGGAGATTTTTTGGTAATGGCTGGTTGGGGATGTTATATAGTTTTACGTAATAGTCGGCAAATATTTTGGCAATCTCCTCAGTTTGGTGTGTTTTTCGACCTGTTCAGCTATTTAACTGGGTGACATTTGTCTGCATTCTCCTGAAGGAGTCTGGCCATGAGTTTACCTTTCTTATTTGCTTGTTCATAAAATATTTTGGTTGTTATCATGAATTTTCTTTTGATCTGCTTCCCTAGTTCCTCTAATAGGTCCTTCCTAGTTTCACTAACGTATCATGTGTTGTGGTCGCTATCGAGTGCTTGTGTGCCACTTCTAGAGAATGGATTTTGTCAGTCATCTCTTTGATCATTGCCTGTTTTTCTTTTTTGAGATGAGAGAATATGGCTATACATGATCCACGTATGACGCATTTGTGAGCAAGCCAAACCGTCATATCTGGGACTTCTGAGATTGTGTTATGTTCAAAATAATTCAGGATACATCTGCCCTTCTATCTAGACTCCATGGTATGAAATGCAAGGAGACTTTTCTTTGGGTTACCATGGATGTCAAATCCCTTTATTCCTGCATTCCCCACCATCTCGCTCTCAGAGCACTACAGTTTCACCTTAAATCTTACAGCTCATATGAATCTAACTTGCAGGAATATTTGGTCATGTGTGTTACCTTTCTTTTGAAACATAATTTTTTTATGTTTGACAATAATTTCTACCTGCAATGTAGGGGGGCATCTATGGGGGCCAGATTTTCCCCCTCTTTGGCAAATCTATATATGGGTTGGTGGGAGGAGGAGTTTCTCTTCTCCCCTACCAACCCGTGTGGCGATGCCATTCAGGGATATGGCAGGTACATTGATGACCTGATCCTTGTCTGGGACCTTACCAAAGGTGACATTGTCTACTTACATGAATTAGCTAATTCCAACGAGCTGAATCTTGAATTCACTTGTGAGACCAACCCCGACACTATACATTTTCTAGATCTCACTCTAACAGGTGATGTAGAAACAGGTATGATACATACAAAAACTTTCCGCAAAGAATGTGCCTCTGTTATTAGCTAGCAGTTGTCATCCTGTCAATACCATTAAGTCAGTGCCAGTGGGAGAGTTTGTGAGAGCTAAACGCAATTGTTCCTCTGATGAGCTATATGAAAGGGAATGCACAGCAACTACGGACAGGCTGCTGGGTCGTGGATACAATATTACATTAATTGAAAGAGCCCGTAGAAGTGCTTCAACTAGGAAGAGGGACGCTCTCCTTATCCGTGGTTGCAACACTACTACAGGTGTTGATACGGAGGGGGACAACAGTTCTAATAATCAAGCCTTTAGCCACGAACACAGGAGGGGGGACGTGGGAAGACTTCCTATTCTGACAGTAAGCCGGTTACTTTTGTCACTTTATATTCAAGAGAATATTGCAAGATCAACAAAATAGTTAAGAAATATCTGCCAATTCAATATGTTGATGAAAGTTTAGCTGAGGTGTTGTCGCAAGCGTGTCGCTTCTCGAGTCGCCGGTCTCCCAAACTTAGTAATATGTTGTCCCCCAGTTTGTTTTCAGTCCCTGGACCTAAAAGTACATGGCTGAAAACCCAGGGGTCTTGCAAGTGCGGTTTTCCCACATGTAGGTTTTGCCATGTGCACACGGACACTCAGAAGTCTGTGGTGTCCTGTACTACTGGCAAAGAGTTCAACATTAGAAGTTATATCAATTGTGCCACGCGTTATGTGGTATATTTGGTGGCATGCACTCGTTGTAATATACAGTATGTGGGTGGCACTACTCGCCCACTACGAGTGTGCATTAGTGAACATTACCTTGGAGCAGGGTACTCACATGATTAAGGACTCTCCAATGTTTCCAAACATTTCAAACATGCCCATCAAGGCAATACAGCTGGTTTCAGGTTTTGTGGGTTGGAAAGGGTTACCATGGCACCCAGGGGAGGAGATACCCATCGGAGGCTTTTGAAAAGGGAAATCTGGTGGATATGTCATCTTCAGATGAGGTCTCCGATGGGTATGAATAGTAGATATGATTTGGATCTTTTTCTCAAAAGAACATTTTTTTTTTTTTTGCTCTCTGAATAGCGATCCAGGTGTGGATCGCTCTTCAGAGGGCATCTCTGGGGTTTTTTGGGTTTTTTTTTTTGCCTATCATGTTCAGTCCATTATAGCATGTACGTTAGGAGGGCAGTTTATGAATTCAATAAGATGTATACTTCCTCTATATTTTACATATGATCATGTTGGGACTCAGTGAACCTTATGACGTAAAGATTATGGAGTTATTAAAGACAGTTACAGTTGGAAATGTTTGGTTAATATGCTTAATCTATTATATGTTTTTTTCACAGATACCCCATTTGGATTTTTGCATAAGTGCAATTGGACTTTATTGATTCATCCTAAATTTTTATGTTTTGGTTCATGGTTATTATTTAATATGCGGTATTGTATGTTGTCACATATTTTCATCTGCCGGGTGCTATTTTTTCCTTCTTTTTTCCTTTCTTATCAAAAAAGGGATTTATAAATCCTCCAATGTCCTGTCATTGGTCCATCACACAGATATGTTGAATGAATTTGGATTGGACCTAATAATTGGGGCGGAGGGGCATTTCATTTTGGTGCTATTTTCCTTCTATATAAACTTGTACTTTTGATTATGTTTTTAAGCTGTGACCAAGGCGGCTGTGCCCACCGACACACGTCTGCTTTTATACCTTTGCATTGCAACCACCAATAAAATAACTGCAGTAGTTCGGTGTGCCGCCTTTTGCTTTCATATCTATTTTGGATGCGGTGACGAGGACACCTAGGCTGAGCACCTGTACAAGTGGATTCAGACTTTATGGGAGTACCAGCAGCACAAGGCAATCAGGACACCTCCGTTGAGCACTGCACACATGCATTATATGTTCAAAATAAGCTTTTAGTTCTGTTTCTAACTGGGTTTTATGGGCAGGATCTGTAAGCAGGAACGGATTAAGTTTCCAGGTCTTATCTCTCTTCTCTGTCTGAGGGAACTTCAGGGTGAATGAGATAGGGTGATGGTCGGATATATACATGGGTTCAACTGTTGCTTTGTGTAGGTAGTGTAGGTCTTTTTAGGTAAGAAATAGATAATCCAATCTGGAGTATTTTTGATGTGATGGGGAGAAATATGTATAGTCTTTGGAATCTGGATAGAGTCCTCCAAGTGTCGTGTAGGGCTAAAGAATTTAGTTTGAGCTTAATTTGCCGCAAGGCACAGTATGGGATGGAAGAAGAGCCTGAGGAAGAGTCTAGGTGAGTTTGGAGGGGAACATTCATATCACCTCCAAGTACAACTAGTCCTTCTTGAAACGGTATTAGGAGATCAAGTATACCCCTAATAAAGGAGACCTGATGGCAGTTGGGGGCATATATGTTGGCGAATGTTACAGGTTTGTTATAGAGCGTTCCTTTAATAAAGAGGGTCAGTAATTTGCGCTTTTAGGGTGAATGGGAGAGTGCGTGATATCAAGATCGCGACTTGCCCATAGTCGAGGAAGCATGGTATAGTACCGGGAAATTTTTATCGCTGAGCTTTGGGATTTTGGGGCCTTTGAAATGCATTTCCTGTATGAATGCTATTTGTGCTCAATGTTTGTGAATCTCTCTGAGGGTCATGGACCTCTTTTCTGGGAAGTTCAGGCCCCTGGCATTCAAAGAGAGCACTTTTAGGGTGGAGAAGTTAGGCATTTTAGATTGTGGGAATTTGTGTCAGTGACACGATTGGGTCCAATGAGGTTGATAAAAAAAAGGGGGGGAGCAAGAATTAGGACTGGGGTAGGGTGGGGTATTGGTAAGGGGCAGGTAGGGATGTTGGGTCGTGGAGCTGGGGATTACATCCGTGGACGTCTAAGAGGATCTAGTGAGTGACAGGGAGTCAGTTCCCTACTCACTTAATATGGGGAACCTCTTTCAGGACAGTCTAGAATATCCGGGCTGAGGTGGGGGTGAGTGGATCGGTACGGGGTAAGAGAGGCGGCCCTCCAACGGGGGAGAAACCTAAAGGAGTCAGTTAAATCACAGTCGTGGGTCATAGGAAGGGCACAGGTAAACCTTTTAGCATTAAACAGCACTTAAACCAGTAACAAAGCCAGGAAAGATAAGATTAAACAAAAAAAAAAAGAGGGGGGAAGGGGGAGGCCCCTTCTACATATGCCTCCCTCTGGGAGGAAAGTTTCAGAAGTCAGCGGAGGTAGGCGCACACCAGCCACTCAGGGAATTTTGCGAACGAGAGTGAGTGAGGGGCCTTCATCTCCTCAATGGGAGTGGGGATTTCTATGTCAGCCTGTGATGAGTTTGTGCAACGGCTGGTTTGAGATATCAGCCTATTTGAGGACTGATCTAGGCCGGTAATATGTGGTCTTAGGTTTAGGTGGCATGGTCAACCTCACCCACTGACCAATGAAAGGTGGCTCATTAACCGGTAACATCGTTAAGCAATATCTGATAATAAGTCAAAACCAAATCCGGCATCTGGTCTAGATCAGAGAGGTAGGGAGGGACGGCTGTGCTAGGTCTCCTTGGAGACCAACATGCCAAGAACTCCCGAACTCCCTGCACAGAGCAATGTCACATCCATCTCTTAAGCAGCATCAAATACTTAGTAATACTCAGGAGTGGGGACCATCAAGGGGGGGAGGGGGATTCGCCGCATAAGTACATTATACTGTATTACTATTGGGGCTTACGTTTATGCCTGATTTCTCTCGGGAGTACCCGATCTGAGTAGGATATATATAGCTTTAGTCTGTGTTTAACAAATAATTTAAGCTGGGGTTTTATTTTCTAAATGTTGGAGTGTTTGGAGCGGCTAGTCCCCGTCCCCCCATCAATCGGCATCACTTCACCCAGTCACGATCCGCCACATAGCAGCTTGAGACAGTACCCTGTAAAGTAAAAGTCCATGTTTAGAGGGGTAGTTCGATGAACAGGCTAAGACTCCGAGGAAGCCATCCTAACAACGCAACTCCCTGTTTAGGAGTTTTAGGGCTGGGCTAGTTATTCAGTGAGAGGATCAACAGGATCGGGTCCGTATAGGTCGTTTGGGTTGTCCAAGTTTTCTTATCCAAATCTTAGATCGTTACTAACTAGCTGCAGTTTGTAATGAAATTACTCCTGAAGCGATTTACAGTCCGGGTAAGGCCCTTGGAAAACCGGCTCCCGTCCATCAGCAATGTACATGGTCATGAAGGAAAGGGCTAATCAGTTTAGGTACAACTAGTGCGGAATAATCTTTCGGATCTTGTCTGGACAAGGGAGGGTTAATCGATCCTTCAAGATTGCTTGAGTTTGTTGTTTGGGAATAGCCAAAAAGGATCAGATGTTTACATGTGGATGGTCTGATATAGAGTTTGATCAGATAAGTGGCCAGATCGTAGCAGGTTCGGTGGTGTGCAGTTCTTGTCATCATATGCATATAGAGGGGGCTCTCAGTAATATCGCAGCAATATTAGCTATGTGTCGATGTATAGAGAGTCAGGTTCTTGAGTAGTACATTGAGAGTATATGATGCTTGCTTTTGTGTGATATAGTTGGACAGGGTATTTTTGATTGTTCCGTTTAAGCGGCTTTGCAGAGGGGGGGCGTCAAAAAAAAAAAAAAGGAGAAAGGGGAATTTCGAGCGGGGATGAATGTTGCCCAGTGACCATGCGGAATTTAAAACAGTTTGAACTTGAAAATACGGAAAACGAATGAGAAGAGTACTTAGCTCTGTAAGATGCATGTAACCCGCTCCAGATCTTCCTTAGGACAGTGTGTGGCTTATTATTCGGCATCCAGTTCCTCCGGGTTTGCCGGTGCTGCAGCAGCATTTTGGTCGCTTCTTCCCCGCCTATATGGGGTGATATTCTGGCGTCTCCTCAGAGTGTGCTGGTCAGTTGCAGGGGTTAGGTGATCTTTCCGGGCTTCAGGAATGATGAATTCTTGATACCATTCTGGCACTGGAATTTCTGGCAGATTGGTGAATTCGTAGAATTGAGGGAGATCTGCTGGAGTGTGGAGAGTGAAGGATCGCCCCTGAAGTGTGACACACAGGCTGAATGGGAAGCGCCATTTGTAAACCACATGGCGTTCCCTGAGGTCTGTCAAGATAGGGCGCAGTGCTCTTCGGTGATTCAGAATGATTTGAGAGAGGTCTTGAAAGATTTTCAGCTTCAGCTCCATTAAAGCGAATCTTCTCTTGATCTCTGGCTCTGATCGCCACTTCCTATTTTAGTTTATAGTCTGTGAAACAGCAAATAATGTACCTTGGAGGGTCTCCCTCTCTTCCCTTCGGCCTCAGAGCTCTGTGAGCTCTCTCAAACTCCACCGGGGCATTTTGAGCCCGTTCTGTGAGGTTGTTGAAAAGAGACTGCAAGGCCAGGGGGATTTGATCATGCTCTACCGATTCCGGTATACCCCTGACCCTCAGATTCCTCCTTCGATTGCGGTTATCGAGGTCCTCCAATCTCCTTTGGAGGTCTATCATATGGTATTGGTATCGTGCTGCATGTTGTTGGAGCTCTCCTATGTCCGCATCATGGCGGCCTGCTGCTCGTTCTACTTCCTCCAGACGATTGGATACTCCTCAGAGCTCATCCTTTAGTTCGATGACTGCGTCGTTGAGAGCTCCTTTAATATCAGATGTGATATGTTGTAGGTCCGACATCTTTGTGACTTGCTGTATGAGGTTGAGCAGTGTGTCCTGGTCGGCTTGCAGCTTTTGTTTGGGAGTTCCCTCCACTTGCTTCCGCGCCATGCCCGGGGATTGCAGTGAGGACCGAGATGTGGAGGCCTCGTTTGCCGGATGAGGTTGGGTTCGGAACAGTTCAGGGAGATTTCGCCCCGATTGTGAGTGCGGGGTGTTAGTGAACGGGACTTGTCTTTCGATTTTACCCATTACTGTGGAATTGGTTCAGAAAAAGCTGTGTTTCTCCCTCGTGGTGCGGGAGCTCCTGCTTTAGGCAGCCATCTCCCCCTAAAATTCATTTTAGTGGGTTTTTTTCCTGAAAAAAATGGCTGGATAAATAACTGCGACATTGTGCAACATAAAACATTGCAAGTACAACTATTTCTCCAGGGTCTCTGCTTTCAGAAAATATATACTTTTTGGAGGGTTTACAACAATTACCAGCAAAACAATGCAGATTTTAACAAATGTACAGAAATAAAAAAATGTCTTGGTAGACACAGATATGTTTGTTGATTGGTTGAGAGATCTTCAGCTTCTACTGTATGTGCTTTTACTTGCAGTTCTTGGACTTGCTGTGAGAATTAATTACAAGCTGGCAGGTCTTTTGAAAAGGTCATGAGTCATATGTGCAGAACCTTAAACAAAAAGCTTATTCACACAACCAAGTCCAAACCACTACATCCACCAATTTAAATAATGAAATTCTGTAAATATTTGTTTGAAAGAGGGAAAAATATTTTTTATGCAAGAATAAAAATCTGTCCTTTTAACAGTCTGTCAATTTATAACACAATTATGTGATGATTCATGTTGTGAACTTTTCAGATACAGTAGGCAGCCTTTCATTTTCAGCTGCCTAATATAACAGCTTTATTTTCACAATGCAATAGACTCATAAATTCTGTGCAATGTTATATTGTTTAAGTAGCAGCACTAAATTAGAAAGCGTATGCATGGTGTCAATTTGTTAGAACAGTAAAATTTTCTTTTAAAGGTCAGAAGACAAAATTAATTTATCTTTCCATGACTTTCATACTATATACCTGACAAATTAAAGAAATCACTGGAAGGTGACAAGGAAAGTTACAAAGATATTTAGACATAGTGTAAAACATTTTTTTCCCAAAATAAGTAAGATTATTAAAAAAATATATTTCATTTGAAAAGACATAAATGAAAGTTAAACACAACAATTAGGCTAACAAAAACAACAACAAAACAATATGATTTAAGTCCATATAATACAATTGTGCTCATAAGTTTACATACCCTGGCAGAATTTATGATTTTATGGCCATTTTTCAGAGCATATGAATAGGCGGCACAGTGGTGTAGTGGATAGCACTTTCACCTGGCAACAAAAGGATCACTGGTTCAAATCCCAACCCCGCCACTACCTACCTGGAGTTTGCGTGTTCTCCCTGTGTCTGCATGGGTTTACTCTGGTTTCCTCCTGCACTCCGAAGACATGATGATAGGTAATTTAGATCCTGTCTAAATTGGCCCTAGTATATGTATGAATGTGAGTTAGGGGCCTTAGATTGTAAGCTCCTTGGGGGTAGGGACTGATGTGGATGTACAATATATATATAAAGTGCTGTGTAAATTGACAGCGCTATATAAGCACCTGGAATAAATAAAATAAATAAATAACACAAAAACATTTCTTTCACTTGTGGTTAGTGGTTGGCTGAAGCCATTTATTATCAATCAACTGTGTTTACTCTTTTTAAATCATAATGACAACAGAAACTACCCAAATGACCCTGATCAAAAGTTTACATACCTTGGTGATTTTGGCCTGATAACATGTACACAAGTTGACACAAAGGGGTTTGAATGGCTATTAAACGTAACCATCCTCACCTGTGATCTGTTTGCTTGTAATTAGTGTATGTGTATAAAAGGTCAATGAGTTTCTGGACTCCTGACAGACCCTTGCATCTTTCATCCAGTGCTGCGCTGACGATTCTAGATTCTGAGTCATGGGGAAAGCAAAAGAATTGTCAAAGGATCTGCGGGAAAAGGTAGTTGAACTGTATAAAACAGGAAACGGATATAAAAAGATATCCAAGGAATTGAAAATGCCAATCAGCAGTGTTCAAACGCTAAGCAAGAAGTGGAAAATTAGGGGTTCTGTTGAAAGCAAACCATGGCCAGGTAGAATAACTAAAATTTCAACCACAACTGCGAGGAAAATTGTTCAGGATGCAAAGAAAAACCCACAAATAACCTCAGGACTCTCTGAAAACACGTGGTGTGGCTGTTTCAAGATATAGAATAAGGAGGCACTTGAAGAAAGATGGGCTGTATGATCAAGTCGCCAGAAGAAAGCCATTATTATGCATATGCCACAAAGGATCCCCCTTACAATACGCCAAACAGCACAGAGACAAGCCTCAAACCTTCTGGCACAAAGTCATTTGGAGTGATGAGACCAAAATTAAGCTTTTTGCCACAACCATAAACTCTACATTTGGAGAGGAGTCAACAAGGCCTGTGAAACACGGAGGTGGATCGCTGATGTTTTGGGGACGTGTGAGCTACAAAGGCACAGGAAATTTGGTCAAAATTGATGGCAAAATGAATGCAGTATGTTATCAAAAAATTCCTAGAGGAACTTTTGAGTTCATGAGCCAGGAACCTGAACATGGGATTTACTTGGACTTTCCAAAGTGACAATGATCCAAAACACAAGGCCAAGTCAACCTGTCATTGGCTACAATAGAATAAAGGTCTCCTGACCTCAATATCATTGAGCCACTCTGGGGAGATCTCAAATGTGCAGTGCATGCGAGACAGCCCAAGGATTTCCAGGAACTGGAGGCTTTTTGCCAAGAGAATGGGCAGCTTTACTATCTGAGCAGATAAAGAGCCTCATCCACAAATACTACAAAAGACTTCAAGCTGTCATTGCTATTAAAGGGGGCAATACACGGTATTAATAAGTGGGGTATGTAAACTTTTGATCAGGGTCATTTGGGTAGTTCCTGTTGTCATTATGATTTAAAAAGAGTAAACACCGTTGATTGATAATAAATGGCTTCAGCCAAACACTAACCATGAGTGAAATAAAACTTTTTGTGTTATCATTCATATTCTCTGAAAAATGGCCAAGAAATCATAAATTCTGCCAGGGCATGTAAACTTATGAGCACAACTGTATGTTCATGAGTCTTAAGACCCTACAAAAATGAACAATGGTTTTAATTTTTTTAAATTTAACCACTTGCTGACCGCCGACCGCAGTCTGACAGCGACGGAGTGGCTCGTTATCGCAAACCGCCATCATATGACGGCGGCTGCGATAAATAGTGCTGTGAGCATGCGCGCGCCGCCGGAGGTGCGCTCACGCGCTCACTGTGTCTGGGGGGCCAGGGAGCTGGTAGGGCAGACTTGATCGCCGCCGGCTACCTGCGAATGGCCCCCCGCAGTGAGAGAACGGAGGTCCGTGTAAGTAAACAAGCATCTCCGTTCTCATAGAGGGGGGAAGGGCGGTAATCACAGGCTTCCTCTATATGGAAGCCGTGATCATCCCCTTTCCCCAGCCAGGCCAGCCCACACACAGTTAGAACACGCCCTGGGAACACAGTTAACCCTTAGAGCGCCCACTGCAGGTTAACCCCTTCACTGCCAATGGCATTTACACAGTAATCAGTGCATTTTTATAGCACTGATCTCTGTATAAATGCCAATGGTCCCATAAAAGTGTCAAAATGGTCCGACATGTCCGCTGCAATATCGCAGTACCACTAAAAATCGCAGATTGCCGCCATTACTAGTAAAAAAATAAGAAAAAAATAAAAACCCCAGAAATTAATTCTCATCATCCGTAAATGCGGCAACTTTTGTGCAAACCAATCAATAAACGCCGATTGCAAATTTTTTTACCTAAAATATGTGGAAGAATCTAAATCGGCCAAAACCGATCGAAAAAAATGTTTCTTTATATTTTTTTGGGGATTTGTATTTTAGCAAAAAGTAAGAAATTTGTTTTTTTTTTGCAAAATTGTCGCTCTTCTTTTGTTCATAGCGGCAATCAGAAATGATGCAGAGGTGATCAAATACCACAGAAAGAAAGCTCTATTTGTGGGAAAAAAAGGATGCAAATTTTAACTGTAAGTGCGACTTATCATGTGATTTGGACCTATCAAACTGCATGAAAAATCACACCGGTGTAAACGGGGACTAAGATATTTTGACTAGAGGCGCATGCGTAAATTACCAAGGCCGCAAGCACACATGCAAAACTGTTGATGAACTTCAAAAACGCCGCCAAGATCTGCATCTAACCCCCGGATAAGAGACACCAACCCAGGGAACTCGCCGAAGGTCTGCCTCCACCTCTCCCCAGAAGGCTGCAGCATCCCCGGCATCCACCTCTAAAAGAGGACGATTCACCTCGGCTACTCAAGACCATCAAGACTCCATGGACTGAGCCTTTCTCCTTTTGATGACCCACAACCACTCTCAAGTTGATAACAGATGTTTGATCCCTCTGGTTATATACAGGTTTGAGGTTGTTTCTACTGAACATTTTCAATGGCCAGATTCAGGCCACTTAAGTGCCACTTTGTTAAACTCGGGGACAACCCCCTATATTAACTCTCCTTAAATGCCTTTTATAGACATTACAGCTCCGACTGCCCCCCGGTGCCCCCATGTGAGGTGTTGGGTAAGGGCCAGGGTTTCTCGGACTGATTCCCTACTGGAGAGATAACATCAGCAAAGTTGATATACCATGGTTCATTAGTTCTCACCAATTGTATCTTGCCCCTACATTTGGTTGGTTATTTCTTGATATTATTAGGTAGGCCCTACAGTATGTATCCGGTCGGCCTGGCCCCCCCTGAGCCCCCTTAGGGGGGCGCTGGGGGATGCCCCGGGCATCCCGGACCAAACAATGTTTAAATAATGGTCCGCATGGTCCATTCAATCTTTCATACACTATGTACTTGGCTCCACATGGACCATTGATTTTGTAGCTTAGCTATATATTATTATGCACCCCACCCCTATGTTTGGATCCAGCCTGCCAGGTGGCCCACTTGTGCTCCCTCCTGGATGAGCGGAGGGGAACCCTGGGCTACCCGGACCTATGCACTTTTGGGGAATCATACCCCTGGTTTCTATATGTTATAATCTCAGTCTCACCCTCCCCTCATCCCCTTTGCGTCTATTTGACTATAGTGCCTAACACCATTCTTAACAATACTTACACTCCACCCGGGCCACAGAAGCCCGTCAATTATAGGCTAATTCAGTCAAAGTGATCAATATGACAACACGCAGGCTTTAATACGGCGAAACTGCCTTCCCCACTTCCTGTCAAACATATATAGGCTGAATGACTCGTGGCTGATTGTCACTGTAGCCTCCCTCCTTGCTCAGAGGGCTCGCATTTTGGGTCCTCTCCGGGCAACATGGCTCCCTCTGTGTGAGACATTTTGCCTCACATAGACGGCTCTCTGTATTGTTCCCCCTCCCCTTCTTCCCTTCTTCCTTCTCCCTTCCCACTGTTTCTTATTTCTCTCTCCACTTCTCTTTTTTCTTTACCTCCTCGCCAAGAGGCTAAACCCAAGACCAGATCATGTCTACGCCATATGCTTCAGCTCAAATCCACCTTCTGGCCTTCCTAAATGTCCTTACCCTCAATGTGCAGGGTCTAAACTCCCCCAACAAATGGCGCAAAGCATTCCGCTCCTTCGCCTCACTCAAGGCGCATATGGTATGCATCCAGGAGACTCACTTCGCTGATTGTCTCACTCCTAAATTCATTAGCCCAACATACCCACAATTCTATACAGCTTCAGCCACCTCCACATGCAGAGGAGTCCTAATTGTTTTTCATTCTTCCACCCCCTTTGTACTCAGAGCAGAGATCAAGGATCCAGAAGGAAGGTACCTTATGCTGAAAGGCTTGCTACAGGACACCGAGATCACAGTGGTTTCATATTAGGCCCCTAATCATAACCCCACAGCTTTATTAAAACATCTCTTCCAAGTGATAGATTCACATAAACAAGGAACCCTATTAATTTGTGGTGATTCTAACCAGGTTATATACCCCTTTTTGGACAAGTCTTCATTCACGCCCCCATCAGTCCACACAAGCACTCTTTTCATCACCTACTGCAACAACATTCCTTAGTGGATACTTGGCGGGAATGTAACCCCACGAAAAGACAATTTACTTTCTACTCCCACCTACACAATTCCTTTTCTCGCATTGATCACATCTTTATCTCAGTTGGCTCTTCACCCTCGCTCGTAGCATCTAAAATTATCTCCATCTCCTGGTCTGACCATAACACAACAATATCTTCTCTCGCCTCCTTAATTCTGTGTCAGAGGGACTTTTCCAGGTCTCTTAATAACACCCTTCTAGCGAACCCTGCCTATGCCTCAGAAGTAGTGTCTGAAATCCGCATCTATATCTCGGTAAATAAAACTGACAAGGTTTCCCCCCTCACAGTATGGGAAGCCCATAAACCAGTGATTCTGGGATTCCTCATTAGTCTAGCCTCACGTCGCAAAAGGGAACACCAAACCCTTTTCCAAACACTAGAAACTAACTTTTACAAGCCCATATGTCATTTCAGACTGACCCAACACCAACCCATAAGTAAGCACTAGAAAAGGCTAAGCATGAATTAGACCTATTTCTTACAGACACGGCCGAGAAGTCCCTCAGACGAGTAAGACACAAAATCTACACAAAGGCCAACAAACCTGACACTTTCCTTGCACTGAACTTATGTAACCTGGACAGACCACACAAACAGATGCGCTTCCAAACGTCCCAAAACACATACTCCAGCAATCCCGTGAAAATCCTGCAAACGTTCCGCAAACACCTCTCTACTCTCTATGATACCTCCACCCCCCAGACGAATCTCTAGCCTCGAACATTTTTGATTCCATTTCTTTACCCACACTCTCAACCATGCATCAAGCCCAACTAGATGTGACCATATCTGATACAGAAGTGCTCACAGCAATTAAATCCCTCAAACCTAATAAGGGACCTGGCCCAGAGGGCTCCACAGCCGCTTATTACAAACAATTTGCTGATCTTGCCCCTCTCCCCTCAGAAGACTTCAACTCAATACTGAAAGATCGTTCCTTTAACGCAGACTCCCTAAATGCCGCTATCTCCATGATCCCCAAGCCATTTTCAGATGATTCCTCCTAGGCAAACTTTCATCCTATCTCACTATTAAATATAGATATTAAACTTCTCACCAAAATTCTATCCTCCCGTTTAAACCTGATCATAGGTTCCTCGATCCATAAAGGCCAAGTTGGGTTTATACCCTCAAGGCAAGCTAGCGACAATGTAAGAAGAGCTGTCTTCTTATCTCACTATGCACGTTCACGTCACATCACCACACGTTTCCTGTCGCTGGACATTCGCAAGGCTTTTGATTAGAGTTGAGTGAACTTCTAGAAGTCCGGGTTCTGCTGGTTCGGCCGAACTTCGGGACAAAGTCCGGGTTCGGGTCCGGACAGAACCCGAACTTTGTCCCGGACCCCCAAGCCCAAGACAGGCCTGGGCTTGGGCCTGAAACAGGGCTTCAAGCCGGCTTGGTCGTCTTGGGCCTGAAGATCTTCAAGTGAGTTGAGATTAGTTTTCGGAACGCTTACAGGTCGCTGTCCTTTGCACACCACTACACTGCACTTGCACGTATCACTCTATTCTTCTGTCGAGAAGAATGTAACAGCGATCGAACGGAACTCCCATATTTGGGTTGAACCGGAAATACCTAGCTCCTTGGATACTAGTCCAAATTTGCCCTCCTATCTTAAAACCACTCTTCAAATTATAGATATAAATTATCACTCTATCCTACTTTCAAACGGATCCTCCTTAGTAGACTTTTACCGAACCCC
>BLSH010006784.1:612529-631045 GCA_018402905.1 Glandirana rugosa | reverse complement strand
GATAGGCTGTCAGTAAATCAAGTGTGATCAATTTTCAGTGATTGGCACCATAGCTTGCAGACTCTATAACTTTCACAAAGACCAAATAATATCCACTATTTTTTTTTTTTTTTACCAAAGATAGGTAGCAGTATAAATTTTGGCCAAAATTTATGAAGAAAAATTACTAATTTGCAAAATTTTATAACAGAAACGAAGAAAAATTCATTTTTTTACAAAATTTTCGGTCTTTTTTTAATTATAGCGCAAAAAATAAAAAACCCAGAGATGATTAAATACCACCAAAAGAAAGCTCTATTTGTGTGAAAAAAAGGACGCAAATTTCATATGGGTACAGTGTTGCATGACTGAGTAATTGTCATTCAAAGTGTGAGAGCACTGAAAGCTGAAAATTGGTCTGGTTAGGAAGGGGGTTTAAGTGCCCAGTTGTCAAGTGGTTAAATTGAAGTTGACAATCCCCTGGTGCTATAATTAAGGTGCTGTTAGAAGAGATGTCAAAGGTATCCTCAAACTGTGAAGTGCCAAAAAACAAATTTTCCACTGTGAGTTATGTGCTTGGTGTTCCACCTCCTGCACTGCAATCGTGGGAGCACTCACCGGAAAGCGCTCCCCACTGAAGGGGTACGCACTTGGTTGTATTTCCTGGGTGTGTGTGTTCCCTCTTTGGATTGTTGTATAGATATACAGGTAAAAGTAAGGTCATCCGACTATTCACCTCCTTCCTTATTTTCTCACACGCCCTGGAACGTCACACATCACTTCCGGTCATATATGCAGTGGACCGCAGTGAACACAGCGGATGTCCGTTTTGCCTTTTGAAAAGTGACTGCTTCATTTTACTTGCCAAAACGTGAGTGTTTATTATACCATTATAAATAAAATACCTGAATGATATTGCGCAAGATACTGTCTCTTACTTGCATGGTATATTCGTGGAGAAAACACACACACCCAGGAAATACAACCAAGCGCGTACCCCTTCAGTGGGGAGCGCTTTCCGGTGAGTGCTCCCACGATTGCAGTGCAGGAGGTGGAACACCAAGCACATAACTCACAGCGGAAAATTTGTTTTTTGGCACTTTACAGTTTGAGGATACCTTTGACATCTCTTCTAACAGCACCTTAATTATAGCACCAGGGGATTGTCAACTTCAATTTAAGGACTGTTTCATGTTGTTTTTTAATTTTCTTCACTCTTTTCTGGTTTGACACATCTTTATGCACTTGGAAATATTTTTGCACATTAATCATATTTTTGCACGTTAATCGCTTTTTAGGCACTTTATGATTTTTAATTTGCACAACAGTATTTATTATCATTTACTTATGTAGTTTTAAAACATATGTTTTATTTATATATTTATATATGATGTATTTATAAGTTTATTTAATCATTCACCTTGTGATTTACATGCATGTTATTTATATTTATAACACAAGGATTTATACACTTGAGATCTTTTTATTTTTATTTTTACTTTATAAGCAAACCATCCCCATGCATTATATACTACCATAGGACAGCCAAAGTAAAGGTTTATGCCCCATCCCACGGACTTTTACCCCAATAGCCTTTACTTGTATTGTATACCAGCATGCTGGAAATTCTATATCAAGGATAATTATTATTTTTTGTGGTTTTTATTTTTTGGGGGTTTTGTGTTTTTTAATTGAGCAGCGCCAGTTTCACCTCTAATTTACCAATATTATTCAAACGACACAATTGTGGAGTTTTCTGGTGATGGCAGCAGCTCATAAAGTAAATTAATTTATCCGTTTGCGCGGAACACTTAAACATTTATATACTGGATAAGTAAACCTATTGGTATGGAAGTGTGGGTAGAACTCCCCTTGGTAACTCAAGTAGATTTTGTGGTAGGGAATGACAACCATAACACCAGTGAGTGGAGCATGGTAATGTCAGCTAACCAACCAAAGACAAGCAATACAATAGTGCCAGTTCAACTATGGACTCCTAGAAGATCTACTGTGGTTCTGCCTGCCGGCACGTGAGTACTGGGCAGGAGGAGGAGAACTTGTTGCTTGGTGAGGAGGTTTAGATCTTGAGTCTTCCCAAAAAAGTTAGACAAGTTTGCCCTTGCATACCATGCCATACAGTATCTTGGAAAGATGTCATTAGAGAAGTATTTTCTGATGTAGAGAAGGAACGTTCTATAAAGGACTTCCATGGAGAAACAAATTGCTTCATAGGCCCAAAATCCTGTATATTAGTGTCCAATTTTTCAAGGTAGAACAAAGATTTGAGATCTCTCTTGACAAGTGAAGAAGTCCAATATTGCCCTGTCAGCTATGAGAAGACAAAGGGGTATCCACTGTGGAAGAGGCTTAGGTTTGTTAGTAACTTCTATGGATTCCTGCTTGTCATATCCAAAGAGTCATAGTGAAGGGTCTTTACAAAATTTGAAATCCATAATTGTGTGGATGAAACCAACTACCTCATTCTATAAAGCAGATATTGTGGAGTAGCTCCAAAAATGGTGGGCCAAAGTAGGAATCAGTGTGGTGCACCAGGGACAGATAGACAGTGAAGCATCAGGTTTGTCTATCTTGAAGGGCAGAAATGCTCTGTGTAGAGCTTCAGTTGCGTTTCCCTCCAGACCTAATTTACAGCGAGTTTGAAAGTTTTGTGATATCCTTGTATAAGCATACCAGCATCAGCAGCTTCTGGGAAGTTCTTATTCCATGACTTGAGAAATGAGTGTGAGTATTTATTTGAAAGAACAAGGCGGAGCAGTCCATATAATGCGGAAAACAAATAGAGTTTACATCATATAACTTTATCAATGACCAAGGACTGCAAAGGATAGTTAGTAGGGCTGCCGCAGAACTTTAAAAAATCTGTCAGTTGGTGGTAATAGAAAATATGGTGGGGGAAATGAAACTCCTGTGAGAGGTCAGAAAATGGTTTGAAACCGGGCAAGCATTGGCAGAACAGAGATAACACCTGGGTCAGGTCTATCCAGAGCGCAAAAGTGCCATACTCTAAACTTTGTAGAAACATAGGGTTGCCATGTATAGGAAGATAGATGGAAATATGGGGGATTGGCCCAGGAGCCACTGTATCTGACCATATGACCATGTCCCGTATTAGGAGGTTCTGTAGAAAATGTTTAGGAAGAGACCTAAGGTTACTAAAGAGTACAGCAAACAGATTATATGGTAATACCATTGCAGACTCATTAATAAAGTTGGAGTAATGGGAACAACTCAATAGCTAAATCTCAACAGACAGGACAAATTATACAATATAATGTTTGGGAGGCCAGCACCCTCTTCATTCTTTGGGAAAAAGAGCTATACGGGTTTACGGGTCAATGCTATATGGTTTTTTTAATGCCACAAGAAGGATGTCAGGGCTTTTTTCAGGAGATTAATGTCCTTATGTCTAATGGAAATGGGAATAGTTTGCAGTGGATAAAGAAGTATTTCAAAGCTTTTTCCAAAGTTGGTGCGCAGGCCCGAACATGATCTAAAGGACGTCAGTAGATATTGTAGGGAAGTCATATCCCGGACAGGGTTGGAGGAGAAAATGAATATGTAATCTGCAAAAGGTGCAATGCACAGGGCTCGCTTGCCTACTTGGATGCCAGTGATGGGGGATAGCGTGTTGATGCATCTGGAAAGAGGTTCGATGACCACGTTAAAAAGTAGCGGGGACAAGGGATATCCCTGCCTAGTACCCTTATGAAGATGAATCATTGCAGAGATATACTCAGCTGAAATCAACATTGCTGAGGAAGATTGATACATGTTTTGTATGAAGGTGGAAAAATGGCCAGAGAAACCAAAAGCTGTCATAGCCATGAAGAGTCATTGGAAGTTCACATTGTCAAATACTTTTTAAAATGTCCAAAGATATGATGGCGAGATTAGCTTGAAGATGTAAATAAGTGTACTGTATATCACCACGCCAAAAAATGATAATAATAATAATAATAGCAGCTGCTTAATCCAAAAAAATCTAATTATACAGTGAATAAACATTAAAGTGCATGACAATAAGTAATTCACAACAGGCGCTGCTGTGAATTATTTATTGTCATGCACTTTAATGTTTATTCACTGTATCATTAGCTTGAAGATGTACTTTAGCCATTTCAAGGGCCAATAATACTTTACGGATATTCAATGTGGCTGATCTGTCCTTTACAAAGCCGATTGCGCTGGGTGAATAGTGGAAGGGAGTATATCTACTAACCTAGTCACTATGATTTTAGATTTACTGTATTAATAAGGGATATCGGCCTATAGGACGCGGGGAGGGTGGGGTCCTTATTCTTTTTTGCAATGAGCTTAATGTAGGCCTGGGAGCCTGTACAGAGGTGTGGACAACCTTCCCACATAGATTGGTATTCTGGTAGTAGGGCATGAGGGACATCATCACTGGTCAATTTAAAAAACACAGAGGAAAGGCCATTAGAACCCAGGGCCTTATTATTAATTAAAGACTTGATGACTGACCGAAATTCTGTCAGGGTGATTGGGCCATTGTTTTATTCTTTATCTGTTTATTGAAGAAAAAAAAGCAGTTGATAGATAAAACATAAGGATAAAACATAGTAACTGTAACAGATGTGAACGTAGAGGAATCACTCCACGACCATTAGGGATGGCAAACACATAGAAGTGCAGTATAGCAGTGCGTGGTGGCCTAGGTCTGGGTTAATAACTGGTAATATTCTAAAAACAATCAATGAAGAAAGTAAGATGGAGAAATTGGAGAGGGGAGTAAATAAAGGGGGAGAAATAGGAGATCAAAATGGGGGGAAGAAGAAAATAGAGGGTAGGGGGATAGGATGCTGGCGTCAGGTGGCTTGACAAAGTAAGGAAGAAACATCTACCAAATTTGGAGATCATGAGTCAATGTTCTCAGAGACATAAAATGTACAACCTCTTAAAGTAATTAAGTTACACCAGTAGGGAGGTCTGCTGAGGGTACAAACATAATATTTTTATAGCAAGGGATGGTTTTGAACTCAAACCATTGGGCCCATAGTTTGGTTGATTAGGTTTAGAACCTCTGACCAAAAAGTCCGCGTTAATGGGCAGTTCCACCAGATATGGGCATGTGATGCAGAGTTTCCACAATTCCTCCATCACAATGGAGAATTGAATGGGGACATTTTGTGAAGCTTGGTTGGGGTGTAATGTTATCTGGTTAACAGTTTGTAGTTCATTTCTGCCATTTTGGATGAGATAGAGGAGGTATGGGAAAGAAGCAGGATTTTGTCCTTTTGGTTATCCAAGAGGTGAGATTGAAGATCTGTTTCCCTTCCGGCTAGATAGTGCGGATATGGAGAGCCTTGTTTAACTGTGAAACGCAGTGAATTGGAGGGTCTTTACAGTTGAAGATAAATTTGATTGGGTTCAGGTCCTACAGATCTTGTAATGGTTGTGATAGAGAGTGGAGTAATTGGGTTAACTGGTTATATCACCATCTATCCATAAAACGTATATGCTTTGAGCCCAGCAGAGAGTAAAGAGGTTTAGGAGCCTTGGATTGAAGTATGTGGTGAAGCAGTAGGGGCCGTCGTAAGCCCATGCTTTGAAGCCGCTGTCCATGGAACCAGGTTGAAAATGGCCGTGATTTAGGAGAGGCATTAAAGGAGAGTTATAAGGCCATGAAAACTGTTTGTGAAGCATATCCCCAAATGTCCAGGGATGAGGTGGCTAGAAGTGAGGCAAGCAGGGATAGAGCTCTTGAGGATCATGGGATCCACGCAGTAATGGAAAAGTCCATACCACTGAGATAGGATTCTAGACCGACCCATAATTTAGTATTACCAGCATATTTCCAGTCCACGATGCGTGTTAGTACAATAGCATGATAATAGGTTTTAAGGCCTGGGAGCGCAAGCTCCCTGGCGCATTTGGAGCAGTATAAGATTAGTGTGGATATTCTGGATATTCCAGCAGATCAGATGAAGCAGGAGATCATGGTCTGCAGTATAGAAAAGAACCCAATAGGGACCCCCAATGGTAGCATTTGGAGTACAAAAAGAATTTGTGGAAGTATGTTCATTTTTATAATATTTATTTTACCCAACCAGGAGTGGGGTAAGAAGGACCATTGTCGAAGGTCTGTTTTAATTTCATTTAGTAAGGGGATGTAGTTATATTTAAAAAGAGCGTAGAGTTGTGGTGTGAGGTAAATTCCTAAGTATTTTAGGTTCTCCGTTTTCCATTGAAATGGAAAAAGGGGTTTTATTTGATCAGCTTCTGAACGAGGAATATTGATGTTCAGGATTTCAGATTTTGAAAGGTTTATTTTAAAGTTAGATAGTGATTGAAATGTTTGGAAGGCAGACAACAGGTTTGGTAAGGATATTTGTGGCTGTTAGATGAAGAATAGAATGTCATCAGCGTAAGCCGCATGTTTGTGTGTTCTGGGGGTTACTTTTATTCCTTGAATACTATAGTTTTTGCTAATTGTGCCCAAAAAAGGTTTGAGTGAAAAGGCGAATAGTAAGGTTGATATATGGCAGCCCTGTCTAGTGCCGTTGTGCAGTGTGAAGCCATTGGTCCAGATTTGAGCTGAGGGGTTGGAGTAGAGGGAGGAGATACGATTATACATTTTTGGACTTAAAGAGAAAGTAAACCCTGGTGGGTTTTACTTCCTCTTTATTACCCTGCAATGTAAAATCATAATGGGATAGTATGCATCGCATATTAGCCCATTATGTGGCACCTACCTGCATTGGAAGTCTGCAATGTCCCGCGAAGTCCCCGCACCAGGCCGCATCCATCTTCTGCCCCTCCTCCTTCCGGGGCCGCGGACTCCGGCTCTGTGACTAGCCGTAGTTGCGTGATGTCAATCCCGTACATGCGCGCAGGAGCCGCCATTCGCAGCACAATCTCAGAGAAGAAACAGCACGGAGGACGTTTATTCACTGTGCATGTTCCCGATGATGTGGGCACATGCGAGTACCCTATGTATCTCCTAAACCGTGCAGGGAACCTACAGGTAAGTCTTATTATAGGCTTGAGGGTTGAGGTCAGGACTCTGTGCAGGCCAGTCAAGTTCTTTCACCCCAAACTCGCTCATCCATGTCTTTATAGACCTTGCTTTGCGCACTGGTCCAAATCATTTGGTCAAGGGGAGATTATGGTATGGGGTTATTTTTCAGGGGTTGGGCTTAGCCCCCTGGTTCCAGTGTAGGGAACTCTTAAGGTATCAGCATTCCAATACATTTTTGACAATTTCATGCTCTCAACTTTGTGGGAACAAATTGGGGATGGCCCCTTCCTGTTCCAACATGATTGCGCACCAGTGCACAAAGCAAGGTCCATAAAGACATGGACTTAGCAAGGGTGGTGGAAAATCAACTTCAAGTGCAATAATTCACATTATAATGGTAACTAAAACATATAAGTGTAACAATCTAAAAAAATTAAATTCCAAAGTGTTATAATGGTGTGAACCTCCCAACTAAAAAGTTGTTGCAATTATCTGTAGAGGGGTTTCCACCATCCCTGCTAAGTTTTTAAAAAATGTATTTCTTATTCTCCTTTTGATGTGTATTACATGTGAAATCACATATCACTGGAATTATTGCACTTGAAGTTAATCTGTATGGCAAATATCTATAGAAGGGGTTCCACCATCCCTGCTAAGTTTCATTTTTATGTATTTTTCTCAGTTTGATGTGTATTATATGTGATGTTACACACACAGAGACCGGTACTGTGGTAATATTGACGTTTATTGAGATTTCCATACTATAGAGGGTTCCACAATTATTAAGTTATTGATTAGTAAGTTAGCACTGCACTTTTATGTGGTGTGGAAACACATAACAGTGCTTAGCAGCAAGCCATTTATTGTTTTTTTTTTTTACAGTAATAAAAAGTAGTAGTGTGGTATTACCCATTATACTAAAGATCAGCACGTGGCATTAATAAGCATCAAAAGATTTAAGGCTGGGTTCACACCTATGCGAATTGGATATGGCTTACACCACATCCAATTCGCATGACACCTGAAAACAGATTGTTTTCAATGTGTCAAGTTCACATAGGTGCGGTGCATTTGCACTCCGCATTGCACAGAAAATGTGTGCAGCCTATTAAGTTCAATGGGAATGCATCTAACATGGAGATGTGTTCCGCACTGAACAGGGCTCTTTCTCCCTGCTTGCGACCCCTCCCCCTTCTTCCCCCCGCAGCTGCTGTGAGAATGGACAGGAGCCGCTAAATGGCGGCTCCGCACCTTCTCAGCAGAAAACAGGCTGGAATTTGTACCACAATGGTGTGAATCCAGTCTCAGTTGTACCCCACCAGGCCAGCCCCCATGGACAATGTGCCTGGCTGCTGAGTTCATCTTCTCATCCCTGCACTCAATGCACTAATGTGCACTGATTGGCAGCACTGATGGACACTGATTGGCAGCACTGAGGGCACTGATAGGTGCCACTGTTTGGCAGCACTGATGGTCACTGATAGGTGGCACTGGTTTGCATCACTGTTGGGCACTGATTGGCAGCATTGATGGGCACTGCTTGGTGGCACTGATAAGCAACACTGATTGGCACTGATAGGCAGCACTTAGTGGTACTGATTGGCAGCATTTAGTGGCACTGATTGGCAGCAATGATGGGCACTAATTGGCATCACTGATGGGCATTGATAGGTGGCACTGATGGACATTGATAGGCAGCACTAATGGGCACTGCAGCCCTGAGGGGCACTGATTGGCACTCAGATGTCACTGATTGGCAGCACTGATTGGCAACACTTATGGGCACTGATTGGCAGAACTGATGGGCACTGATTGGCAGCACTGATAGGTGGCACTGATTGGAAGCACTGATTGGCATGGATAGGCATCACTGATTGGCACTGATAGGTGGCACTGATTGGCAATACTGATGGGCACTGATAAACAGCATTCATGGGCACTGACAGGTGGCACTTTTTTTCTCAGAACTTATTTGCACTCATAGGCAGCACTGATTGGCACTGATAGACAGCCTTGCTGGGCACTGATTGGCACTGATAGGCAGCACTGATTGGCACAGATAGGTGGAATTGGTTGACACTGACAGGTGGCACTAATTGGCACTGATAGCCAGCACTGACAGAGGTGAGGAGAGTTTCACATTGAGCAGATAGTGAGGCTTGCAAGAGCTGCTCAGTCTGTGAAACTTTCATGAATTGTAACTGCTTGTAGGGAGAGAGACCAGCTGTCAAAACTCAGCAGTGATGTTGGGGGTAGGCAGGACCGAGCAGCTATCAAACACCAGCCAATGACTGGGCTGTTTAAAAAGGGGGCAGGGCCACATACACATAGCGGTCTGCCCAGACCCCATCCCATTGGCTGGTGTTTCATTTGTTTGGCCCTGTCCACCCCCAACATCACCGCTGAGTTTTGACAGCTGGTCTCTCTCCCTGCAAGCAGGTACAATACATGAACGTTTCACAGACTAGACATGTGCATGTCCAAAAAATGTGCTCATTCTCATTCCGTTCCTTTTTTCTATTTTTGGAAATTAGGGAATTCGGAAATTCGGGAATTCAGAATTCAAAAATGCCGAAATTCGAAAGCTCAGAAATTCGGAAATTTGGAAGTAAAAAATCAGAAAAGTTGGAAATTCAGAAATTCAGAAGTTCAGAAATTTGAAAAAAGGAAGGAAATTTGAAATAACTAACTAATAAATAACTATTAAATTATAGATATTGGAATGTCCTTTCAAATTTGGCTGTTAGTGAACTTAAATATGAAATGTATCACTAACAGACAAATTTATTAGGAAATTCCAATGCCTATAATTTAACCACTTAAGGACCGGAAGGGTTTCCCATGTTAGGACCAGAGCACTTTTTGCGATTTGGCACTGCGTCGCTTTAACTGACAATTGTGAAAATCGTGCGACGTTGTACCCAAATGTAATTGATGTCCTTTTTTTCCCACAAATAGAGCTTTCTTTTGGTGGTATTTGATCCCCTCTGTGTCATTTCTGATCACAGCTATTAACAAAAAAAGAGCGACAATTTGGAAAAAAATATATTTTTTACTTTTTTCTATAATACATATCCAAACAAAATATAAAAAAACTAATTTATTCATCAGTTTTGACCGATATATATTCTTCC
Source organism: Glandirana rugosa (assembly GCA_018402905.1). Taxonomy (NCBI): domain Eukaryota; kingdom Metazoa; phylum Chordata; class Amphibia; order Anura; family Ranidae; genus Glandirana; species Glandirana rugosa. The sequence goes on along the minus strand of BLSH010006784.1, from coordinate 620,932 downwards.
TCATATTTGTGGTTAAAAAAATTGTGATCTGCATTTATTGATTGGTTTGCACAAAAGCTGCCATGTTTACAAACCATGAGAATTAATTTATGGCTTTTTTTTTTTTTTTTTTACTAGTAATGGCGATATGCGATTTTTATTTGGACTGTGATATTGGGGCGGACATATCGTACATTTTTGACACTTTTTTGGAACCAATGACATTTATACAGTGATCAGAAATTTAAATGTCCACTGATTACTGTGTAAATGTCAATGACAGTGAAGATGTTAACCTGCAAGGGGTAATGTAGGGGTTAACTGTGTTCCCTTGGCATGTTCTAACTGTGAGGGAGCTGTGCTGCCAGGGGCATAAGAGATCTAACTGATCCCAGTGACAGGGATCAGTAGATCTCTTACATGCCGCCTGACAGAATAGGGAACCGCTGTGTTTACATTGGCGGTTCCACATTCTTTTTCTCTGTCAGGTCATCGCGGCTCGCTGGCAGACATCGAGTCCGCCCGAGCCACACTGCTGCAGAGTGCGGCGGGCACTAGCTGAGCATGCGCGAGCCTCCGTTTATAGACGGCGATTTGGGCTACAGCGCCACTCTGCAGCAGTAAATGTACACGAGCCGGTCAGGAACCGGTTAAAGTGGTTGTCAAGCCACTTGTATAAAATGCTCCCATTCCCTCTGTATTAGTACAATACACTCCTGTGCCTGCGTTATAACATAGATACACTTAGCTGTATAGATAACACACAGGCTTCCTAGGATCAGTTGTCGTTTTTCTCTCTCCACTGCTCAGCAAAGTTTTCCTGAGGGTGGGGCTGAGCACTGCTGCTGAGGTCAGCTGGAGAGGAGAGAGAGAGCCTGTGTAGCTAGCTAGAGTGTTATCTATATATATAAGAATATTTATGATATAACACAAACACAGGAAAACTTATTTTTCTAACACAGAGGGCATAAGGACTTTAAAAGTTAATTATGAGAGCAGAGAAGAGGCTCTACGTACTGACTGGGAGAGGGAGGGGGAGGATGGGGAGCTGAAGACAGGCAGAGGAGAGCTGCTAGTGACAGACTGCATAGACCACCTGCTCTCAGGGTCAGCTAATATGATAGGGAAGTCATGACCAGGCATTATCAAACAGATATTTTAGTGGATACAGAGGGATAATTTAAGAAGCAAAAGCACCATGCTGCTAACTGTACATTAAAGACACAGGAGCAGCAATTGTTTTGGGTTAACAAATGCTTTAATAGTTAGTACATTGGTTAAGTTATTATTCGTTAGTTATTATTTCCAATTTTTTGAATTATCGGGTTTTTGAATTTTTGTATTTCTGCATTTCAGATTTTTGGCTTTTCCGATTACCGAATTTCTGAATTTCAGATTTTCCCTATTTTTGGATTACCTGATTCGAAATAACGAAAATTCACAAAAATTCAGAAATTTGAAATTCGGAAATTCGAATTCATCTGAATTAAGGAATTTCAAAAATTTGGAACAAAATGAATTGCACATGTCTATCACAGACTGAGCGGCTCTGGCAAGCTTCACTATCTGCTACATGTGAAACTGTTTCACAGGCATCATACACACGCTCTTGGATGCAGCATTTCACAGCAGCCCAGCGGGTAGATTTCGGGAGACAGCCGGCATGCAGCTACACTAACACGCATGGGATGGTAGGGAGTTATCCCTGGTCTCCCTGCCAGGAATAAAGCCTATTTGGTCTGCTGAGATCCATTTGGGGATAAGTGGCAAAAGCCTAGTGGCTAAAACTTTAGCATATAATTTCACATCCACATTCAATAAGGATATGGAGCGGAAGCTTCCACAACAGGTAGGATCCTTATCTGGTTTGGAAATCACAGTGATGTGAGAAGTAAGGGATCCTGGGTGGAGTCCAGTGTTATTAATAATCGATCAGCTATGATTAAGCGCCCCACAGTGACGTGAAACGCATTAGCAGCTATGTCCTGACCTGGGATCCGTTTGTGTCATTTTGTGTCACTTTGTGCCATTTATTTGATTTTACTCTTCAATAAACGGTGTTCATCAAGAGTGCGGCTGTCCAGAAACCTTCCTTCCTCATCTTATTAAGAATCGAGTTAGCATAATTTGTCAACCACTTGCTGTCTGCCCACCCTTAAATGACGGTGAGGCGGTACGGCTCATGTTCTGGGATGACGTCATATGACGTTGTCCCAAAAAGCATGCACCTGCGCGTCATAGGGGGCATGCAGTGTGCCAATTGCGGTCGTGCCACGTTGCCAGGACATGGTGCGACCCTGATCTGTGTAAAAGGCCATGGCCGCTACTCTTTAACCATGTGATCGGCTGTAAGCAATCACAGCCGGTCACATGTAAACAAGGAAGTGCCCGCACTCCTCTCCTCACACTGACAGAGTGTTTGGTGAGGAAAGCCGATCTCCTCACAGGGGACATCTAGGGATATAATCAGGGCACTGATCATCAGTGCCCTGATTACCATTAGTGCCACCAGTGCCAACAGCTAGTGCCAGCAATTAGTGCCCACCAGTGATAGCAATCAGTGCCCACAAGTGCAACAATAAGTGCCCATTAGTTGATGCCAGTCAGTGCTGGCTATTAGTGCTGCCCATCAATGCCCATCACTGCTGCCCATCAATGCTGCCCATCAATGCCCATCAGTGCCACCCATCAATGCCCATCAGTGCCCACCAGTGCCGCCTATCTGTGCCCACCAGTGCTGCCTATCAGTGCCCATCAGTGCCACCTATCAGTGCCCACCAGTGCCACCTATCAGTGCCCACCAGTGCCACCTTTCAGTGCCACTCCATGCCACTCTTCAGTGCCCACCAGTGCCACCTATCAGTGCCACCCATCATTGCCACCCATAAATGTGGAATATTAGTGCCTCCTCATCAGTGCCACCTAATCAGTGCCCATAAGTGCCACCTCATCATTGCCCATCAGTGCAGCCTTTCAGTGTCCATCAGTGTTGCCTCATCAGCACACATCAGTGAAGGAGAAAAATTACTTATTTACAAAATTTACTGACAAAAACTAAGAAAACCTTTTTTTTTCAAAATTTTTGGACTTTTTTTAGTAAAAAATAAAAAACCCAGCAGTGATTAAATACCACCAAAAGAAAGCTCTATTTGTTGGAAGAAAATGATAAACAATTCATTTGGTTATAGTGTAGCATGACCGTGCAATTGTCATTCAAAGTGTGAAAGCGCTGAAAGCTTAAAAATGGCCTGGGCAGGAAGGGGGTGAAAGTGCCCTGTATTGAAGCGGTTAAGCAGGAAAGCAATATTTCTCTGAATGTCTTAATATAAGACCGTGTACCCACCCGGGCCTGGGCCCTTACCTAATGGCATAGATTTTAGAGCAGTTTGGAACTCTTCAACCAAGGCTTTGCAAGAGAGTTTAGGAAGTTTAGTCTGTTCCAGGTAGACAAGTATACGTTTACGCTTTCCATGGATGAGAGAGAAGCAAGTTCTCCCTTAACGTTGTAGAGATTTGTGTAAAAATCCCTAAAGGTCCTGGCTATTTGAGGGGAGGCGTGGGCCATTTCACCTGAAGGAAGTTTAATTTTAGAAATGAAAGAGGCAGATTTTTTTACTTGAAGGGAGCGTGCTAGTTGTTTACCCGGTTTGTTACCCCATTCATAGATTTTCTGTGAGACTAAGTGAAATTTCCTCTTAATCTCCAAATCCTGAAGAGATTTGAGTTCCTCCCTCTTTTGCGTGAGTGCCTCCAAGTGCAACTTGTGTAGGGATATTTTGTGAGTCTTTTCAAGATCAGAGATCTGCTGTAACATTTCTTTGAGTTGTTGACAGTGTTCTCTCTTTTTCCTAGCACCCAGTTCAATAAGTGTCCCCCTCATAGTGGCCTTGTGAGCTTCCCATAATAGGGATGGGGCAATTTCCATAGAGGTATTCTCTACAAAATACTGTTTCAGAGGAGTAGATAAGATTGAGACATCTGTAGGGTTGGAAAGGAGAGAATCATTGAGTTTCCAATTATTGGTGCGGGGTGGTAATGATGGTACTATCAAACAAATAGTGACAGGAACATGGTCTGAAATAGATGCATTAACTATAGAGGTGGAACGCAAAAGAGGGGAGGGGGAAGTGATCGATAAAGATGTTATCAAATCTCGAATAGGAGTTGTTGGTTTTGGAGTAGTAAGAATAGTCCTTTGTTTTGGGGTATTCGCCAAGTATCAACTAGTTTTAAATCATGGAGTCTTTTTTTAATAAAGGATAAACGTTTATAAGGGGTTGCTGATCAGCCATGTGAGGTGTCAATAATTGGGTCAAGAGGTATATTTAAATCTCCTGCTAGGATAATAATAATCCCTTTGGCAAAGTCACCTAATTTCGTCAGGATTTGTGACATGAATGTAGGTTGATTATGGTTCAGGCCATAAATGTTTACTAAAGTACATTGGGTGTTGCCTATGAATCCCTTAAGAAACAGGTAGCGACCATGATTATCCACTAACATTTCCGAGAGCTGAAAGGGCACGCCCCTGCTGAACCCAATGGCCATCCCTTTATTGGTATCAGATAGGCTATTGTACCAGAGTCAGAATTGAAGAGAGTAAAGTCTGATAGGAGTAGAATGCATAAGATGGGTTTCTTGTAAGAAGACAATGGAAAAAGAGGCTTGTTTTAGTTCTCTCATTACCTAGTGACGTTGTGTGGCAAAATTTAAGACTCTAACGTTGTATGAAAGAACAGTCAGAGTGGCCACTGTGACAGAGGTGCATGGTCCGTAACCACCTAAACCAGCAGAAATTGGGGGAAAGAAAGGAAAGGAAGAAAGAGGAGAGAGAAAACACATGAAAGAGAGAAAAAAACATATGAGAAAAGCAAGTCCAAATCATAAGACTGCCAGTTGGAGTCAGACGCAACAGCAAACATTGCAATGTGGTCGTGCCATCCAGGAAGCTCAAGTGGTGGTATGTTGATGTCATGGAAGAAGGCCGGTAGGTCTTCAGGGAACCTCAGGGTGGAAGAGTTGCCATTCTTAGTAGCGATGAGATATGAGGGGAATCCCCATCTGTAGGTGGCTACGTCAGCTCTCAATTGATCCAGGAGAGGTGTAAGGGCACGGCGGCACTCTTGGGTTTCTTTGGATAAGTCTGGGAAGATGTGGAGTGTTGCGGAGTGCTGCTCCATCGAAATCGATAGATGGGGTGCCACAACGTTTTATCATGATAGCGTTTTTGTCCTCAAAGTAATGAATTTGGCAGATGGCGTCCCTGGGTAGGTCTGCCGAGATGTTGTGAGGTCCAAGGCACGGTGGACCCGGCCAAACCTCAGGGTTTAAGTGACTGATTTTCCCAGTATTGTGTTTAAAATGCCCCGAATCGTGTCTTCTAGCTCATGTCTCTGGTTGCCATGGGCAACCCGTGGATTCGTAGGTTGTTTCTGTGATTCTAAATCTTCCATCTTGTATAAGGCAGAGCGGTGAGCAAGAGCCAGATGAGTAACTTTGTTGTGCAGCTCTTTAATGGCTTCCTAATGTATGTCTTGGTGCAAATATGACATGTCTGCCCACACTGCAGTGATCTCCTTCTTAATAGATCTTTCCAGATTGACGAACATCCCTGTAAGTTCCTTTTTTAGGCTGCTCATGAGGTAGGACATAGCAGAGCATGCAGGGGAGCCAGGGTCCTCCATTAGTTCCGAACCAAAGGAGGAGTCCGGTGAGTGTGGGGACGCCATGTGTGCAGATGGGGATCTACTAGGCCTCGAGTCTCTGGCCTGCCCGCTCTGAGCACCAGGACTGTCTCTGTCGATGGTGAGGTAGTGTTTTATGGATCCCGAGGTGGAGAGTTTTGCTGCCGCTCCCTTCCCTGCTCTCTTACCCAGTGTGGTAGGGGGTTCGGAGGCTTTGGTAGGCATACTTGGAGGGTTACAAGCCAGTGAACAGATGGAGCTCAGGCTAGTCACATCTGGTCAGCGTCATGCAGAAGCCGCGCCCCCGTGATTGGGGCATTTAGCTCTTCCAACTGGGGAATGGTTAGTCTTGGTAAGCTATGTTTTTTAAGGATAGAGGAGGCTATGGACTGACCTATCGGGTCAGAATCATAGAGCTTGGTGTAAAAATAAGCCAAAATCTGATTAATTTGTCAGGGGAGTGTAAATAGAACCCAAAGGGTGTCAAAGAGCAGCTATATGTGTAGGCTAATAGGCGTCTCTACACAAACCAGCAAGGAGCTTACCTGCCTTGTTGCCAAATTTATGGAAGCAGAGGGAAGAATAAGAGTTTTATTGCATTCCTGTAGATCAGCCCACATATCAAATTTATTTTTCATTTTGTGCCACGTCGCTTTATTTGTTTGAGTCTGAACACATGCAAGATTCGTTTGGGCAGATTGTAGGGCTTCCTAGCCTTCACATATCTTGCCAAATATGTTTCTTGAACTGGGTAATATAAGAGATGACCTTGCCCTCAGAAAAGCTTTGCCAGCTTCTCAAAATAGAACAGGATTAGAAACATGGTCTTGATTGACAAGCTCATGTTCAATATTTAGAGGCACAGTTAATATGATGGGTGAAATCTGCATTGTTCGCTAAATAAGAGGGGAAACACCACAAACGAGCATTGCCATTTGGGTGTGAATCTGCCATGTCTAAAGGGACGGGGCTATGGTCCGAATGGCTATATTGGTTCACAGTACTTCTATCTATGTTACTGGAATATCTGTGTTTACCTGGCTTCATAGCCTCATAACTATAACTCACACAGTTGCTGTCCTATATCCTTATCACCTTCCTTGGTGTATGGGTCTTTTGCTTTCATTCCCTTGGACTAGACCTCTTTCAATTCAATTTTCCTTGATACTTTACATCCACCACAGATTGGAGCCTCTGCATTCCTGTCGTTGGGACAACCTGACACCAATTATCACTTTCCTGTGCTTCCTCGTGCCACGAACTACACCTCAGCTCCCGGTAAGGGCGCCCATGTCACTTGCCTATCTCAGCTCACTGTCATGCGCATGCTGGTCCGTGTAAGTAGCTCACCATGTATCCAATCTACAGCTATTAACCATTTTTTACTATTACTTTTTATAATTTTGTGGCTTCCCCCAGCAGGGTCGCTTTGCTTGTGCCTTAGTGACATGCCCATGTCTTTTTACAGATTCTACTTATTTCGCATCAGCCCCTGAAGAGTGGTCCTACTGCCACAAAACGTAGTCGGGCATATTCTAGATGCAAATTGTTTACTCAGGTTATTGTATGTGCTGTCAGCACTCCACCATTTGGAGCTTGTTTTTATCAATCTACTTCCTCATTCATGTGCAACAAGTATGTTATATATTACTGTTTACATGTCTACCATTATGTATATGTACCCATCACTGCATGGTATTGTTGTCATAGTTCAACAATAAATATTTACATTTTTTGGTATCCTTGTTTGAAATCGCATCAATGTATACCTAATTTAACCCCTTCCTTACCGGGCCATTTCTGACACTCCTCTCCTACATGTAAAAATCATCATTTTTTTGCTAGAAAATTATTCAGAACCCCCAAACATTATATATGTTTTTTTAGCAGGTACTCTAGGGAATAAAATGGCAACCATTGCAACTTTTTATATCACACGATATTTGCGCAGGAATTTTTCAAACGCCTTTTTTTGGAAAAGAAACAGTTTAGTGAATTAAAAAAATACAAAACAGTAAAGTTAGCCCAATTTTTTTGTACGTTGTAAAAGAGGATGTTACGCCGAGTAAATGGATACCCAACATGTCATGCTTTAACATTGCGAACACTCGTGGAATTGCGCCAAACTTTGGTACTTAAAAATCTCCATAGGCGACGCTTTAAATTTTTTTACAGGTTACATGTTTAGGGTTACAGAGGAGGTGCTAGAATTATTGCTCTCGCTCTAACGCACGCAGCGATACCTCACATGTGTGGTTTGAACACCGGTTACATACGTGGGCGGGGCTTACGTATGCGTTCGCTTCTGCGTGCGAGCACACGGGGACGGGGGGACTTTAATTTTTTTTTTTTTTGTTATTATTATTTATTTTACTTTTTTTTTTTTTTTTTACACTGTGTCTTTAATTTTTTTTTTTTTCATTTTTTTTTTTTTTTTTCATTTTATTTATTATTATTGTTTTTTTTTTTTTTAATTTCAGGGGGGCAGGGGCACACGAGCGTGCGTCTTCGCTTGCGTATGCATTCGGGGCGGGTGCATACATTGGCCACAAGTTTGGTGTGTACACTCCATAGCGACGCACGCAATCTCGCTCTCGTTATTAAGATCGTGGAGGAGACATTGGGATTTGTACATTGGACATTTTTTTAAATTTCGCAGCGGATACCTCTAAAAATTCATGGTTTCAAACCGCGTTAAGGTGCTCACAAGCGTTACAATTTCGTACTGTACAACCCATAG
>BLSH010006784.1:588857-599932 GCA_018402905.1 Glandirana rugosa | reverse complement strand
CCGGCTTATTTATACTTTTTTGACACAGTTTGAAGATGATTTTAGAACAGTTCTATGGCCTCTAATGTTAATTAATACTTTTCAGACCCATTTTGAAGATGATCTCCATTTTTGCATTTTTTATGTTTTTATTTTTTAAAAAATATTTAAAGTTATTTCCCTGTCCCCATTTCTTTGTAGGTCATTTGTCCCACCCTTACCCACATTTCCTTCCTTTTGCAGACCTCTAGGACCTTCCAGGACTATTTTACAACATTTTTTGTACCTAAAAGTCCGGGTCTCCATTGATTTCAATGGGGTTCGGGGTCCGGGACAAAGTTCGGGTTCTGTCCGGACCCGAACCCGGACTTTGTCCCGAAGTTCGGTCGAACCAGCAGAACCCGGACTTCTAGAAGTTCGCTCAACTCTACTCATAGGCAATACTCCAGTCACACTAGCAAATCCCAAGTCAGCTTTTTCCGGAAGGTCACCCAGACGCTAACTGCATTTCAATCAGGTCTTACAATCTTTGGGGGGATTTCAATGTTGCTCTTTACCCCCTGCTTGACACGTCCTCCAACACCTCCTCTCTCCCATTTCAAGTTTTACGTCAAATAAAGATCCAGCTTCAAGACCTCTTGCTCCACGATGCGTGGCGTACATTGTTCCCCACCACGAAGGACTATACTTATTTCTCCGTGCCCCATAACCGATATTCTAGCATTGATTATTTGTTTTTGACACAAAAAGACCTCCCTCTCCTCACTCACGCGTCCATCGAATCGATGACCATTTCGGATCATCATCCGATCACCATTACCCTGTCTCTCCCTGAGGAACGCTCTTTCACCAAAATTTGGCGACTCGACTCGTCTCTCTTAGTGTCGGAACCAGACAGACTACATATTCAAGATAGTATCATAGGATACTTTCGAGAGAATAACACACCAGATGTTCACCCTCTTACTCAGTGGGAGGCCCACAAAAGTGTAATTAGGGGTCGCTTTCTAGCGCTCCAAGCCACTCATAAAAAAGAAAAGCAAAAATCTATAGAAGACTTGATTCATAAAATTCATACCCTGGAATGGGCCCATAAAAGATCCCAGTCCGACCGGGACTATAAAGACCTCACACACGCGAGGGAACTTCTTCGAGAGGAGATAGATCGCAAAACCAACAGAAAATTCATTCTAAGTCATAAACTTTTCTATGAATTTGGCAACAAGTGCAGCAAATTCCTGGCCAGAGCTATACAAAAAAAAAAGAGATTCTTCTCACGTCCATACCATCAAAGACTCGCACGGTAGAACATTTACAAAAACCACTGACATCGCCTCCCAGTTTGAGAAATATTATTTGAATCTTTATAATCTCCCCAAACATAGCACCTCCCCTGACGAGCAGACCAAACACAAGAGGGCCATTGGTGAATTTCTCCTCAAATATTGTCCCGCCCCAATAGACCCTGAAGAAGCCCAGCTCCTTGAGAGGCCTATTACAGAACTTGAACTTAAAAACGCAATGAAACAAACTAAGCCAGGTAAAAGCCCAGGCCCGGATGGGCTCACATCAGCATATTACAAAACTTTTATTGACACTCTCTCCTCCCCATTTCTCTCGGCTTTTAATTCGATCCCAACCTCCACCCTCCCATTTAACCGCCTCTTGGAAGCTCACATCACAGTAGTCCCAAAAGCTGATAAGGATGCCACTTCGGTCACAAGCTACAGGCCGATTTCCTTATTGAACGTTGATATTAAGCTATTTGTGAAAATATTAGCGAATTGCTTACTACCACTACTTCTTTCCCTGATTAAAAATGACCAGGTGGGTTTTGTTCCTGGTTGAGAGGCCAGGGACAACACGACTACCGACATTAACGTACAACACTGGATACGCACGAAAGAGCTCAAGGGATACTTTCTTTCCCTGGATGCGGAGAAGGCGTTTGACAGGCTGGCCTGGGACTACATGGGGGCAACTTTGAAACACATTGGAATAAGGAGCGTGATGTTCAATCTCATTATGTCCTTGTATACAACGCCCACCGCCCGGGTTCGGGTTAATGGCCACCTGTCAGACGCCTTCTCCATCCATAACGGGACGAGACAGGAATGCCCTCTTTCTCCCCTCCTCTTTGTGCTCACCTTAGAACCATTTCTAAATTGCCTACGTGCCACGAAGGAGATTAGGGGTATAGAAGTCCCTGGGAAGACCTACAAAGTCGCAGCTTTCGCGGACGACATGCTCCTCTTCCTACAGGACCCACATACCGCCTTACCCAATCTAGTTAAAGCTCTTACAACATTACAGCGTATCTCTAATCTCAAAATGAATATGTCCAAATCATATGCGCTCAATATATCCCTTCCTACAGATATAGCAACTCAATGCCAAAGAAATTTCCCCTTTCAATGGAAAGCAGACGCAATTAAATACTTAGGGATATACCTGACCACTCACCCAAGGGACCTTTTTAGCAGAAACTATCTACCCTTGCTAAACACGGTCACAGAAGACCTGAAAAACTGGGATAAACCTTATTTCTCCTGGTTTGGTCGTGCGGCGATACTTAAAATGAACATTCTACCTCATATTCTTTTCCTGCTACAAACAATCCCAATCCTACTCCCTTGAACCTTCTTTGCGTTATTTCTTAGGTGCTGTTCCACCTTCCACTGGAAACAGAAATGCCCCAGGATTAGCCAGGCACAACTAATCAAACCTAAATCTAAGGGGGGCATAGGGCTGCCAGACCTTAGACATTATTACTGGGCATCCCACTTGACGAGAATCGTCAACTGGAACACCCACGTAAACAACAAGTGTTCAGTTCATATCGAAAATGCCTTCTCCCCGACACCACTTAAATCAATACCATGGATACCCGCACACGCAGTCGCTCCCGCTCCCAAACAACACCCTCTTATTCGCGCTACATTGTGTTGCTTTAAGGAGGTTTGTAGAAGAACAGACCTCTCAACCAACCCGTGTCCCCTCACTCCAATTAAGCTCAACCCAGCTTTCCCTCCTGGAATGTCCAACCGGTTGTTACACAGAGTTTGGCCCCTCCCTGACATGACCGCCTCACACTTTTACAAAGATGGAGCGATGTTAAATCACGAGACAATCCAGACATGCGATCTCAACACTCTAATCTCTCCATGGGTGTATTTCCAAATCCGCCACTTTCTAAGAGACATCAATAGGGATTTAGCTGTCTCCAGACCCCTTACCCCGTTTGAGAATCTCTGTTTCCAAACGACGGCACAAAGCCATCTGGTTTCCACAATTCACAATATGCTCTTTACCTCTGTTCCTTCTAGCATGGGCAGTACATGCTCATGTTGGGAGAGGGACTTGCAAACGACATTCTCGGATGATCAGTTGGAAAAAATGTGTACATTAGCCCACAAAGGCTCGCTTAATGTTTCAATTCAAGAGAATAGCTATAAGTTACTTACACGCTGGTACAGGACTCCACAGCTCTTACATAGGTACAACCCCGCTATACCTGAAACATGCTGGAGATGTTCTAGTGAGCCTGCCACCCTACTAAATATTTGCTGGACCTGCCCAGCAGTGCAACAATTCTGGACCCAAGTGCATGACCTGACTGTCAAGATCTCCCCATATCCCCTAGACTTTACTCCGGCACAATCCCTTCTCCGTCACTCGACTTTACCAACACACGTATATCGGAAAACTCTTGTAATACATTTACTCAATGCTGCTAAAATGTGCATCCCCACCCGGTGGAGATCTTCGTCCCGATGGCGGCTGCCAGATCCACGCGCTCACTGTGTCTGGGGAGGGTCAGGGAGCGGGTGCGGCGGATTCGATCTCCGCCAGCTACCCGCGATGCCCCCCCCGGAGTGAAAGAACGGAGGTCCGTGTAAGTAAACACGGACCTCCGTTCTGTGAGGGGGAAGGACTGTGATCACAGCCTTCCTTTACTTGGAAGCTGTGATCACTTCCCTTCCCCTGTTAGGGCAGCCCCCATACAGTAAGAACACACCCAGGGAACACAGTTAACCCTTAGAGCGCCCCCTGCAGGTTAACCCCTTCACTGCCAATGGCATTTACACAGTAATCAGTGCATTTTTATAGCACTGATCGCTGTATAAATGCCAATGGTCCCAAAAAAGTGTCAAAATGTTCCGACATGTCCGCCCTAATATCGCAGTACCGCTAAAAATCGCAGATCGCTGCCATTACTAGTAAAAAATAAAAAAGAATAAAAACCCCAGGAATTAATTCTCATCATCCGTAAACGCGACCACTTTTGTGCAAACCAATCAATAATCGCCGATTGCGATTTTTTTATCGCAAATATGAGGAAGAATATAAATCGGCCAAAAAAGGTGACAAAAAATGTTTTTTTATATATTTTTTTTGTATTTGTATTTTAGCAAAAAGTAAGAAATTTGTGTTTTTTTGCAAAATTGTCGCTCTTCTTTTGTTTATAGCGGCGATCAGAAATGACGCAGCGATGATCAAATACCACCAAAAGAAAGCTCTGTTTGTGGGAAAAAAAGGACGCAAATTTCGTTTGGGTACAACATCGCACGACCGCGCAATTATCAGTTAAAGTGACGCAGCGCCGAATCGCAAAAATGGCTCTGGTCCTAAAGTGGGAAATCCTTCCAGGGCTGAAGTGGTTAAATAAAAAAAATTTCTGAAAGGAAAAAAAAAATAATAATATTCTCTATCTATGGGGTGTTGCGTGTGCCACAAGTCAATATTATGAGAGGTGGAGACCATATGGTGTAATAGAGTAAGAAGGTTGGAAATCTCATGTGAGTGCCAAAAGTTTGGGGACATATTTGTCCGCCTGGAGAATCATGACCATATCAATATTGCTGTCCACGATGTGTAAGGGTAAAGTCGTCTGCAATAACCATGCAGACAGTTCTATAAAAAAAAGATTGACCAGGGGAGTTAGGCGTGTATATGTTTATAATAGTGAGATCGAGGGAACCCAGTTTTATATGGATAGTACGAAGGATCTGCCTTCACAAATGTTATAGTGTAGGATAATTGTTTGTGCAATAAAATGGTGAAGGCAGCTTTTTGTCCTGCCGTGGGAGCCAAAATATCCTTGCCCACCCAAAGCTTCTGTAATCGATGATAATCATCACCTGTAGGGTGTGTTTGTTGGAGTAGAGTGATATCTGCCCATAGTCGCTGCAGATGGTGAAGAACCTTCATCTGTTTACTAGGAGACCCCTTTAAAGTTACAAGATATAAGTCTCATGTTATGGTGAGTGTCATAAAAAGGCTAAGTAGAACAGAATTTAATCCAAAAAGATAATTTGGGGCATGGAGCAGGGGCATGCAATACCAGATTATCCACTTGTGGTACCGATGGGTAGAAAGGTGCAGTCTATAGGAATTAGGATAGCTCTTTGACCGGTCTAAAGTAGATAACAGATAAAAGTTCTCTTGGGAAGACAAATTAAGTTCAAATGCAATGAACATCAAAAATAGGGGAAACGGAGGGCACATCACTGTGCATAGAGGTGACGTCACCTTTTTCCACATGTACACCACTATGAAAGACTCGTTGCTGGTTTATAATCTTAACAGCATTGGGCTCTGGTGAGTCACCTAGTACTCACAGTGGTGAATAGCACTTTTGGTGAAGAGTATAAGAATTTAAGAAGAACACATCTAGAAACTGTGGCACAGTTTAAACAATCTCTTTACACACAGAAGTTATATTGTTGGCTGACAAAGCATTCCCCTTTATACACATCAGACATGCAGAGCAGACAGTTGTCTGCAAGTACTGCTGATGTACCTTCATATTACTCCTCTTTTGCTAATCCCAATCTAGCACTGAAAACTGGCTATGGGGAGTAGCTGAATTATCCGATCATATGTTGCTGACTAGCTGCAGGAGCAAGATCTGTCATGCACAAGGCATCCTCCTTTCTCTGACCAGACAGGGTGAGAAAGGTCTAGTTATACATTAATTGAATATCAGTCAGAACTTTTCCTCCTTCTTGTGCTTGCTATGAAGTGTACTGTGGTTACTGTGAAGTATCTAGCAAAGATAAAGAAAGCAGTTGAGGTGGCAAACTGTCCATGGGTGCCATCAATCAAAGAGAAGAGACATTATGTACAGTAGCAATGTAAGATTTTATGCAGGGGCAGAGGAAGCTTGAAGAGGACTGGAGGAAGCAGCTGTCTAAATCTATCTGACCGAACATCCCTACAGGCCACTGCTATCCCCAAGGGTTGGTTCATGGAGCTCTGCAGTGTGAATATTTTTAAGTTTCCTGGTACCTGTACTATTGTGATCTACAGCCTCTCCCTACAACAAATTATCCATGGTAAAAGTACTAGGCATTCAGGTAATACTGTATATGCATAAGGAAACACATGGGCTTCCATCACATAGCTTCGTGGGAGCAGCACCTCAATTAGACATTGGCAGCAAAGCAACAGAACTCCTTCTACTCATTCTACACGTGCCTCATTCCTCCTCCCTCCAAGCATTCTCTTGCTCAATTCAAGTAACTTGATGTGGCTTTTAACCCTTAACTTTGCTGTGAAAAGATATACTTTGAGCTAATTCAGAAATAGAAGCTTTCATTTAACTTTAAATAACTTGCTTGGACTAGACATGTGCAGAACGAAAAAATGTGTTTTGTTTAGTTTCGATTCCTTATTTACATTAATTAGGTTAGTTAAATGTGTTTCAGTCATTTAAACCATTTCGGAATTCCTTTTGTTTATTTGTTTTTAAATTGATTAAAACTTTTCGAATTTGGATCGTTTCGAAAAGTTTTCGAATTGTTTTTGAATTCGAAACGTATTTGATTTCGAAAAGTTTTCGAATTTGAATAGTTTTCAAATTCAAAATGTTTTCGAATTTGGATAGTTTTCTAATTTCCAAAGAGAATAAAATAGAATAGAAAATAAAGGAATGGGATAGAAAAAATAGAATAGAATAGAAAAGAATATAACAGAAAATAAAAGAATATAATATAATTGAGAAAAACTGAAGAAAATAGGATAGAAATTAAAAGAACAGTATAGAATATAAAGGAATAGAATAGAATTAAAAAAAGAATAGAATAAAATAGAAAGATTATAACTATCTTCTGAAATTTGAATAGAATAGAAAAAATAGGATTAAAAAAACAATAGAATAGACTAAAAATAATATAACCATTTTCCAAAATTCGAATATAATCAATTTGAATCTGAATAGAATAGAAAATAAGAGAGTAGAATAGAATAGAAAATAACACAATAGTATAGAAAAAAATAATGGAATAGAATAGAATAGAATGACTATAGCCATCTTTCTATTATAATCTATTTTATACTATTCAAATTGAAATTGATTCTATTCAAATTTTGGGAAATGGTTGTATTCTTTCTATTCTAATCTATTCTATTCTATTTTTTAAATTATATTCTTTTTTATTTGTTCTATTCTATTCTATTATTTTATTTTCTATTCTATTCTTTTCTATTCAAGTGCAAATTTATTCAATTCGACATTCACATTTCAGAAAATGTTTACATTCTTTCTATTCTATTCTGTTGTGTTTTTTTAAATTATTCTGTTATTTTCTATTATATTCCAATCTTATATGTTCTATTCTATTCAAATTTGAATTGATTCTATTTGAATTTTGGGAAATGGTTATATCCTTTCTATTCTGTTCTATTGTTTATTTTATTCTATTCATTTTTATTCCATTATAGTGTATTCTATTTTTTTTTCTATTCTATTCTCCTCTATTCTATTATTTTCTTTTTTTAGGTGTGATTTTATTTGCAATAGATTTTTATTGACTTTGGGCATTAGAAATCAAATTAACAGTACATTGCAGAGAAGTACAGATAGATTGCGTACATAACACATAATGCAACTTAAATTATGGAAATTGTATGACCTTCCATTCAATGAGACTGCCCTGTGGCTACCCCTACCAGAGGGGAAGAGGGGAAGCTCCAAAGGGAGCATACTTAGTCAATCCCCCGCAGTACCCCAACTTTGAACAAACTGTGCCCCGGTGGTGGGCTTGTCCCCCCCCCACCGCCGGGTAGGCAGCCACAGGGAAACCACACAGGCCACCGAGCCAGACCTTAAAATACAGAAATAGATCTAGCCAGCACATTGCTCGGGCAACTGTGGAAGGTATATCCATCGAAAACACAGTAGGGATTAAAACAAACAACATGTGTAAAAACCTAAGAAATCAAGAAAGTACTGTGATCTAAAGATACAGTGCCTTGCGAAAGTATTCGGCCCCCTTGAACTTTGCGACCTTATGCCACATTTCAGGCAGCAAACTCTCTCCAGAAGTTCAGTGAGGATCTCTGAATGATCCAATGTTGACCTCAATGACTAATGATGATAAATAGAATCCACCTGTGTGTAATCAAGTCTTGGTATAAATGCATCTGCACTGTGATAGTCTCAGAGATCCGTTTAAAGCGCAGAGAGCATCATGAAGAACAAGGAACACACCAGGCAGGTCCGAGATACTGTTGTGGAGAAGTTTAAAGCCGGATTTGGATACAAAAAGATTTCCCAAGCTTTAAACATCCCAAGGAGCACTGTGCAAGCGATAATATTGAAATGGAAGGAGTATCAGACCACTGCAAATCTACCAAGACCTGGCCGTCCCTCTAAACTTTCAGCTCATACAAGGAGAAGACTGATCAGAGATGCAGCCAAGAGGCCCATGATCACTCTGGATGAACTGCAGAGATCTACAGCTGAGGTGGGAGACTCTGTCCATAGGACAACAATCAGTCATATACTGCACAAATTTGGCCTTTATGGAAGAGTGGCAAGAAGAAAGCCATTTCTTAAAGATATCCATAAAAAGTGTCGTTTAAAGTTTGCCACAAGCCACATGGGATACACACCAAACATGTGGAAGAAGGTGCTCTGGTCAGATGAAACCAAAATCAAACTTTTTGGCAACAATGCAAAACGTTATGTTTGGCGTAAAAGCAACACAGCTCATCACCACACACCATCCCCACTGTCAAACATGGTGGTGTCAGCATCATGGTTTGGGCCTGCTTTTCTTCAGCAGGGACAGGGAAGATGGTTAAAATTGATGGGAAGATGGATGGAGCCAAATACAGGACCATTCTGGAAGGAAACCTGATGGAGTCTGCAAAAGACCTGAGACTGGGACGGAGATTTGTCTTCCAACAAGACAATGATCCAAAACATAAAGCAAAATCTACAATGGAATGGTTCACAAATAAACATATCCAGGTGTTAGAATGGCCAAGTCATAGTCCATACCTGAATCCAATCGAGAATGAACTGAACTGAAAACTGCTGTTCACAAACGCTCTCCATCCAACCTCACTGAGCTCGAGCTGTTTTGCAAGGAGGAATGGGCAAAAATTTCAGTCTCTCGATGTGCAAAACTGATAGAGACATACCCCAAGCGACTTACAGCTGTAATGGCAGCAAAAGGTGGTACTATAAAGTATTAACTTAAGGGGGCTGAATAATTTTGCACGCCCAATTTTTCAGTTTTTTATTTGTTAAAAAAGTTTGAAATATCCAATAAATTTCGTTCCACTTCATGATTGTGTCCCACTTGTTGTTGATTCTTCACAAAAAATTACAGTTTTATATCTTTATGTTTGAAGCCTGAAATGTGGCAAAAGGTCGCAAAGTTCAAGGGGGCTGAATACTTTTGCAAGGCACTGTAAACCTTAGCGGGGGTAAGGAGACAAGAAGGAAAAGAGAAGGAAGGAGGGAAAGTATAGGGAAAAGAAGAAAAGTGAGAAAGAAAGAGGGGGAGGAAGAAGAAGTGTTGGCGACAGGGGATGGACTCACCCTCTGAAGAGAAGATACTTGTAAAAGCACGAAAAGTTATGCTCGAGAGACGTATGCAAGCCAAGGATCCCAGATTGCATCATGTCTCTCCATTGAGTCCATAAGAATGCTTGCCGTCTTTTCTTGTGTCATAATCCAAGACATTTTCTTTTTAACCTGATTGAAGGAAACATAGGAACGTTTCCAGGCTCTAGCGATCAATATTTTTGTGCCGATCAGGATGAAGGTTATGAGGCATTTGGTTAGTTTAGGGATCTCAGGACCCATAGAGTTTAGCAGGGCAATTTGGGGGAAATTCTGAATTGGGAGACCCGTAATTTTCCTAATGAGATGAAAGATTTTATTCCATAGACCCCTAATCTTAGAGCATTCTCACCAGGTATGAGTCATCGTGCCACTGAGACAGCATTGACGGAAACAGAGGGGAGTGGAGTCTAGAGGGGACCAGGTACCAACGTGTCAGAACCTAGAGGTTGACTAGGCCGTGACCGTGGCAGTGTAGGCGGACGTGGCGGTGGTGGAGGAGGAGGGTAGCCCCCAAAATATTGAGACATATTAACCACTTGACAACTGGGCACTTAAACCCCCTTCCTAACCAGACCAATTTTCAGCTTTCAGTGCTCTCACATTTTGAATGACAATTACTCAGTCATACTACACTGTACCCATATGAAATTTTCGTCCTTTTTTTCACACAAATAGAGCTTTCTTTTGGTTGTATTTAATCACCATTGGGGTGTTTATTTTTTGAGCAATAAATGGAAAAATACCGAAAATTTTGCAAAAAAATTATTTTTCTTTATTTCTGTTATAACATTTTGCAAATTAGTAATTTTTCTTCGTAAATTTTGGCCAAAATTTATACTGCTATATGTCTTTGGTAAAAATAACCCAAATTAGTTATATATGATTAAACCCAATAAAAATGGTTTCTGTATATCGTCATATTTAAAACCGGTTTTAAATGCTTCTTTTTAATGATTAAACGTTTTACAATATTGTCTTTATTTCTTTTTATTAAAAAAACGTTTTAAAAGCCATAAAAAGGTAAATAACGAGTTTTTTATTTGTGGGGTTACCACTAATTTATGTTGGTTTTCTTTCGAGATAAACACACTTTTTTTCCTGCTTTTAAAGTATACCCATGTCACATCATACTGACTCATTAACAGTAAGTTTTACACTCTCGTGACTTTCGACTTTTAACCAGACCAATCCTTCCCCCAAATTCACGGGTCAACAGTTCACCAATTATACAGAG
>BLSH010006784.1:572396-588379 GCA_018402905.1 Glandirana rugosa | reverse complement strand
TGACGGATGGGTGAGCACGGATGCATGGGTGATGGATGGGTGAGCACGGATGCATGGGTGACGGATGGGTGAGCACGGATGTATGGGTGACAGATGGGTGAGCATGGGTGATGGATGGGTGGACACGGATGGGTGAGCATGGGTGACGGATGGGTGGACACGGATGGGTGAGCAGGGATGCATGGGTGATGGATGGGTGAGCACGGATGCATGGGTGGGCACGGATGGGTGGGCATGGATGTATGGGTGACGGATGGGTGGACATGGATGTATGGGTGACAGATGGGTGGGCATGTATGTATGGGTGACGGATGGGTGGGCATGTATGAGGGTGTATGGGTGATGAGGGGGTCCCTGCCTGTCACATAGCGGTGCTGTGGGCACTGCAGATCCTGCCCACAGCACCGCTGCATCTCCTCTCTCCCCCCTCTCCCGCCGGCTTGTTTACATTTCACGGAGCGATCACGTGGTAAACGGCCGCTCTAAGCGGCCATTTACCGTGATGCGCCGGGTCTCACAGACCCGGCGGTCACGGATGCTCCCAGGTGCGCGCCCCAGGGGGTGCGCGGGAGCGCGATTGTGGGAGGACGTTATATAACGTCCTCCCACAACAATGGGTGCCACTTGCCGCCGTGTATCTACGCTACACGTTCGGCAAGTGGTTAAAAAAAAAAAAAGGATACCAATGGCTGTGTGAGGCTGGTCTAAATGTCTATTCTGCACAAGGTACAGACAAGTCTTGTGGGATCCATGGCTGGTTCATTTTAATAAAGGTTAGCTTGTTCACATTGGCTGTGGACAGGCAGCTGCGCTTGTCTGTGATAACGCCCCCTTCCGTACTAAACACACGTTCAGACAAAACACTGGCTGCAGGGCAGGCCAGCACCTCCAAGGCATAAAGGGCAAGCTCAGGCCATGTGGCTAATTTGGAGACCCAGAAGTTGAATGGGGCAGACCCATCAGTCAGTACGTGTAGGCGTGTGCACACATACTGTTCCACCATGTTGCTGAAATGCTGCCTCCTGCTAAGATGTTGCCTATCAGATGGTGGGGCTGTTTGTGGTGGCGTGCTGCTGACAAAGCTTTTCCACAGTTTGGCCATGCTAACCCTGCCTTCTGAGGTGCTGGCGGTGCCACAGCTGCGTTGGTGACCTCTTCCTCCTCCTCCTCTGCCTTCGCCTTGTGCTTCCACTGTGCCTCCGGTGTCATTTGGGAATGCACGTTGTCCTTGTACCGGGGATCCAGCAGGGTGGCCACCCAGTAATCAGCACAGGTTAAAATGTGGGCAACTCGGTTGTTGTTGAGCAGGCACTGCAGCATGTAGTCGCTCATGTGTGCCAGGCTGCCCAGAGGCAAAGACAAGCTGTCCTCTGTGGGAGGTGTATAATCTGTGTCCTCCGTATCCCCCAGCCACGCTCCAGTGATGCCCACAAGCTGCTTTGGGTGCCACCCTGCTGCGGTTCCTCCTCCTCTTCCTCATGATCTTCCTCATCCTCCTCATCCTCCAGAACTGTGCCCTGGCTTGAATATTTTTGACCTGGCCTATGCTGTTGCAGGAACCCACCCTCCGAGGCACTTGTGAATGACTGGCCTGATAACCGTGTAAATGACCCCTCTTCCATCTCCTCCTGTGCAACATCCTCTTCCATCATCTCCCGAAGTGTTTTTTCAAGGAGACATAGAAGTGGAATAGTAACGCTGAGAACAGCGTCATCGGCACTGGCCATGTTGGTGGAGTATTCGAAACACTGCAATATGGTACACAGGTCTCGCATGGAGGCCCACTCGTTGGTGGTGACAGATCGACCATGTCCTCTCCTTCCAACAGGAGCTTCACCAACACCACCAACACCATCAGCACCAGCAGCACCACGACCACGTCCCTTATTTGACGGTCTCCTCATTCTGCCCGCAAATGTACTATGTAGCACTATTTAAGTATTTATTAATACAAAGAAAAGAATAATAAATTCTTCTTGATGATTTTAGAACAATTATCTGTCCCTTACAGGACCAGCAGGAACCTCTCCCTTTAGAACTAGGAGATGGTTATAGAACAATAATCTGTCCCTTAGAGCAACAGCAGGAACCTGACCCTATAGCAGTAGGCAATGATTTTAGAACAATTATCTGTCCCTTACAGGACCAGCAGGATCCTCTCCCTTTAGAACTAGGAGATGATTATAGAACAATAATCTGTACCTTACAGCAACAGCAGGACCCTGACCCTATAGGAGTAGGCGATGATTTTAGAAAAATAATCTGTCCCTTACAGGACCAGCAGGAACCTCTCCCTTTAGAGCTAGGAGATGATTATAGAACAATAATCTGTCCCTTACAGCAACAGCAGGAACCTGACTCTATGGGAGTAGGCGATGATTTTAGAACAATTACCTGTCCCTTACAGGACCAGCAGGAACCTCTCCCTTTAGAACTAGGAGATGATTATAGAACAATAATCTGTCCTTTACAGCAACAGCAGGAACCTGACCCTATAGGAGTAGGAGATGATTTTAGAACAATTATCTGTCCCTCTAAGCAGTAGACTCTACCTAGTCCAGTCAGATCTTTCTGCAATGCAGGATTAGATCTGCAATAGACTCTACCTAGTCCAGTCAGATTGTTCTGTAATGCAGGATGAGATCTGCAATAGACTCTACCTAGTCCAGTCAGATCGTTCTGTAATGCAGGATGAGAACTGCAATCTGTCGCTCTAAACAGTAGACTCTACCTAATCCAGTCAGATCGTTCTGTAATGCAGGATGAGATCTGCAATCTGTCCCTCTAAGCAGTAAACTCTACCTAGTCCAGTCAGATTGTTCGGTAATGCAGGATGAGATCTGCAATCTGTCCCTCAAAGCAGATCGTTCTGTAATGTAGGATGAGATCTGCAATCTGTCCCTCAAAGCAGTAGTAGTAGTCTCTACCTAGTCCACAATCAGATCGATGAGATGTTATTATATATATCTGCAATCTGTCCCTCACAGAGCCGGCAGCATCCTCTCCCTACACTAGTCAGAGTCACAGAGAGCATGTGACTGCAGCACTAAGTGACTCCAGCTTATAAAGAGGCTAGGTCACATGATGCACTGGCCAATCACAGCCATGCAATTAGTAGGCATGGCTGTGATGGCTTCTAGGGAAAACCAGTGAAACACTTGTTGATTGGCTGCGCTGCAGCTATTCAACATGCGTGATAAAATACCAGAACCCAGAACTCGAACCAGGACTTTTTCTGAAATGTTGGGGTTCTCATTCGGGACACGGACACCCGAAAGTTCGGTACGGACCCAAACTTTATAGTTCGGGTTCGCTCAACTCTAACGATAAACTGTCCCTCAGAGCACAAACAGGAACCTGGCCCTAATGAAGTAGTAGTTGTTTTTAGAACGATAAACTGTCTCTCAGAGCACCAACCGGAACCTTGCCCTATTGCAGTAGTAGTTGTTTATAGAACGATAAACTGTCCCTCAGAGCACCAACAGGAACCTGGCCCTAATGCAGTAGTAGTTGTTTTTAGAAAGATAATCTCTCCCTCAGGGCACAAACAGGAACCTGGTGCTAATGCAGTTGTAGTTGTTTTGAGAACGGTAAACTGTCCCACAGAGCACCCACAGGAACGTTTCTCTAATGCACTATAAAATGAATTTGAACATTAATGTGTCCCTCACAGGACCACAATGAAGGTCTCCCTAATGCAGTCTGAGATGGTTGTGAACGCTAATCTTTCCCTCACAGCAGCGGCATGAAGCTCTCCCTACTCTAGTCTGAGATGATCTGAAACGCGGCGCTACGTGACTCCATATAGAGGCTGGGTCACATGATGCACTGGCCAATCACAGCCATGCCATTAGTAGGCATGGCTGTGATGGTTTCTAATGGCAAACTAGTGAAAAGCTTGTTGATTGGCTGCCCAGCAGCTATAGAAAAGGTGGCAAAAATACCTGAATACCGAACCCGATCTCAAACTTTTTTTTTAATGTCCGGGATCGGGTTCGGGGCAAGGACACCCCAAAGTCCGGTATGATCCCAAATTTTACAGTCCGGGTTCACTCAACTCTAGTTATAGGATATGATAAAATTAAGGTGGGTATTTATTTCTCACAGATATAATTTTAATCTTGATTTACACATTTTAACCTTTACACTGCCTACTCTATAATGGTAACAGCATAAGAAAGTTATTTCTAATAGATTTATATAGCATTCAAATACTTACCAGCATCCTGGAAATTATATGAGTGAAGTTTCAAACAAATTGGACCATAACAGAGCAGCGCCATACTCCCCTTAATTTTATCATATTACCTAACTACACTTTTGGGGAGTTCGGTGGAGGCAGCAGCTCTAAGAGTAAATTTCTTATCCATTTGCGTGGAACACATAATATATACTAGTTATAGGATATGACTGTGAGTTATAGTGAAATGTTTAATTTAACTTTAACCACTTCAGATCCGTGCTATAGCCAATTGACGGCTACAGCACGGATCTGAATTGCTAGCGCCCCCGCTGCATGAGCGTGCCCGCAGGTCAGGCGGACTCGATGTCCACTGAAGACCCGTGACCACTTGATAGAGAGCAGAATGGGGAACCGCCCATGTAAACACGGCGGTTCCCCGCTCTGTGAGGGGGGCATGACAGATCTACTGATCCCTGTGATTGGGATCAGTTAGATCTGTTATGTCCCTGTCAGCACCACCCTCACACAGTTAGAACACAATGAGGGAACACATTTAACCCTTGATCGCCCCCTTAGTGTTAACCCCTTCCCTGCCAATGACATTTATACAGTAATCAGTGGCTATTTTTAGATCGGATCGCTGTATAAATGTCATTGGTCCCAAAAAAGTGTAAAAAATGTCCGATCTGTCCACGGCAATATCGCAGTCCCGATAAAAATCACAGATCGCCGCCATTACCAGTAAAAAAAATAAAAATAATAAAAACACCATAAAACAATTCCCATCGTTTGTAAATGCTATAACTTTTGCGCAACCCAATCAATATGTGTTTCTTGCGATTTTTTTACCAAAAATATGTAGAAGAATACATATCGGCCTAAACTGATGAATACATTTGTTTTTTTATTTTTTATTTTTGGATATGTACTATAGCAAAAAGTAAAAAAAATGGTTCATTTTTCAAAATTGTCGCTCTTTTTTTGTTTATAGCGCAAAGAATAAAAACCGCAGAGTTGATCAAATACCACCAAAAGTAAGCTCTATTTGTGGGAAAAAAAGGACGCCGATTTTGTTTGGGTACAACGTTGCACGACCGCACAATTGTCATTCAAAATGTGACAGGGCTGAAAACTGAAAATCGGTCTGGGCAGGAGGGGGGTTTAAGTGCCCAGTAAGCAAGTGGTTAAATAGATGCTGTCAGTGCTGTCTAAAGTTAATGCAGCATCAGTTATATACAGTATATAGTGCTGTGTTCTAGCAGTGATATGGAGACTTTCCATCTAGTTTCTGGAAAAGAATAGAGTCAGGCTGAGGACTGCTCAGCCATTCACAGAAAGCTGCATGTGCACACAAGGACCCCTCTGATTGGCTGAGCAGGACTTCCTGTGAAGGGCTGAGCAAGTCGCAGCCAAACTTAGTTTCATTTCAGGAATGGGACCGCATACTGCTGCTGGAACACAGTACTATATACTGAATGTAATGGATACTTTATACAGTGCCGACAGCAGGTGTATGTATTAAAGTGTCACTAAACCCACATCATAAAAAAAACAAGACATGCTGTATTACATGCTGTTCATACTCAGTCTACTTGTTTTCTGTATTCTGCAAAAAAACTGGTTGATCCTGCTGATCTCTATCTCCACCTTCTGTTCATGCTTCCAATTCAGCTAGGGATTTTGCAGCTGTCACATCTGAGCAGCCCATGAGACTATAGTGTCACACATGTGAGAGAATATACAGTGGTAAATGACAGCTCATTCCCTCCCTCCTCCTCCATGTCCACGAACCTGCTAAACACAATGGGGTGGGATATATCATGTAGATTAATGGTGGCTTCACCTATCTCTTGTACTAAGACACAGGCTGTAGGGGTGTGACACAGTCTGTGTCTGGCATAAATACACCCACACCATGTTATTTCCACAAAATAATACATATTTGATTTCAAATATATATTTTCATTGCAATTTAAAACAGTGCATTGATGTTATTTATTCCGAAGACAGTTTTTTGAACATATGACCAGCAGCAGAGGACTAGAAGCTCCTGCTTATGTTTCTCTGCAGATGGCTGGGAAAGATATGGGTCATGTGACAGCTGAATATTGATTAGGAAAAGGGTACTTAGATTTTTTCTTATTAAAATAATTACAATGCCACCATTCACATACAGAAATAGAAGGGAAGATGTAAACTAAGCAGTGTGTGTTTAGTATTACTTTAATGAAGGAAATAGTTCATCTGCTTGGTCCAAACTAGATATGTGCGGTTCATTTTGTTCTGAATTAAAATTTGGACAAATTCTAATTTTTCGGAAATTCGGATGTATCCGAATTTCCAAATTACAATAGTACCAAATTTAAACGAAGCCGAAAGAACAAAAAATTCTGATGAAATTCGAATTTGAATAGTTTTCGAATTGTTTTCAAACACTTTTTGAATCCAAATGGTTTTCAAATTTAAAAAGATTTTGAATTTGAATAATTTTCCAGTTTCCAAAGAGAATAAAAAAAATAGACAATAAAGGAATAGAATAGAAAAAAAAATAGACTAGAAACGAATATAGCAGAAAATAAAAGAATAGAATATAATAGAGTTAAACAGAAAAAAATTGAATAGAAAATAAAAGAACAGAATAGACTAGAATATAATAGAAACAAATAGAATAGAACAGAATAACATAGAAAGAATATACCCATCTTCTGAAATTCATATTTTAAATAGAATACATTTGAATTTGAATACATAAGAAAATAATAGAAGGAGCATGCGCGGCGCTCTGTGATGGACGCATAGTCACAGAGCTCCGCACCACTCTAGTTTTCCTGTGTCCCCGACAGCTGGCCCGGCGGCGTTTGGAGTCCTAAAGTGGGCTGCATCGGCTTCCCGGACCCTCAGGCACACCCCGATCGGGGTTTTATCTGACTCCCAGCCTGGATTATGAGCCCCCGGGACCAGGTGCATACTAGGCTGGCCTCCGCAAGATGTTCCTCACAGCTATTCAGAGCGTGACCCCCCCCCCCCCGAAAGTACAGAGACTTTCTCTTTATACATGCCTTCTACCCTATATTACAGAGACCTCAGCCCCGGCAGAAAGGCCTAAACGGGCCTCCCCCTGCACTTGGATTGCTTCTCCCACAGCTACAGAGCTGTCCCACTCAGTCAGAGGAACCTAGACATCATATAAATTAGAACGGAGCTTCTCTGAGACCACTGTGCTCCCTTATACTCTACGCTGCTCAGATCTGCTCAGTTATAGGATCTGTGCCCCTTGAAAACCAGTCTGGGATCCCCCTCACTGCTAGGTGCACCTCTGCCTTTTGCACATCACAGTTCCTTTCTCCATATTGCCTGTGCTCTAGGGGGGCTGGATGGTCTCTCTAGCTTCACAATAATCCTTCCTATCTTCCCTAGGCCACACAACCTCTATACAGAGTACACCCTCACTTTAGCACTAATATTCTGTATGTGGGCCAAGACTGTCAGACGCAATCTACATTATAGCCCACCACCAGACAATTTCTCTGCCCACACTATGGTGGCAGATAGGCAATCCTCTGAGGCTGCCTTATTGGATCTCCCCGCATCTCCCTCATGGCAAAACTCCCCCCAGCTTGAGCTGGACAGAGGGGCCACCGGGCCCTTAATTCAAGGAGAAGCCCCATCACCTGCCTCCACAGTTTTACTCCTTAATCACACCATTAACAAAATGCTCACATCACCCTCCACAGGGCCTGCACCACGATCCACCACATATCAGGGTAACAACCCACAACCATCTCAGCATCAGGACATGTCCCTCATGTTCCAGAGGTTTGCAGAGCTTTTGGACAAGGGCCTTGCCCAGACTGCGACAAGGATAACTTCTGAAATCAAATCTGACCTTCAATTGCTTGGCTCGTGCATTGACAACGTAGAGACTAAAATGGACGCAACGGTCTCTAGGGTAAACCAAAACTCAGACCTGATCCAAGAACTACACATTCGTTTGGAAGGGGCTCTCGCCAAGATCGATGATCTTGAAAATAGCTCAAAGAGGCTCACATTCAGAATCAGGGGTCTACCAGAAAGCATTACTGATGTTCCTGAAGCTGTACATTCCCTGATCAAGACCCTCATCCCTGACAATTGCCCACACAAGATGGAGCTGTACCGGGCCCACAGGGCATTAGGTTCCCCCCCGCTCAGATGGCCTTCCATGGGACATAGTGGTAAAACCACACTACTACAGCACTAAAGAGGAAGTGATGAAGAGAGCCCGCTCTACCCCCAAATCCAAGTCCTGGGTCATTCAGTTCAAATCTTCACAGACATCTCCCTTTTCACCATCCAAAAGTGGAGATCTTTGAAACCTCTCCTCACAATCATGTTGGAGAAAAATATAAAATATTGGTGGCAATTTCCTTTTGGTCTGAAATTTGACTTTCAAAACAAATCTTACAGATTCTCCACATTCCAGGTGGGGAATCTCTCCTTCAACAATATGATTGGCAAAGTGTAATTAGCCCAGTCTATTTTCTAGAGGTTGTGCTTCACCCATGTCCTTACATCTTGACTGAGCTGGGAATGGAAGTCTAGCCTTATGTTGCCCTTGCATTTGTATGTTGAACATTTTTTTTAACAAAGATTAATTTTTTTTTTTTTATCTACAGTTTCCTTCCAATCCCCAGCAGTGGCAGGAAGTTGCTGCCCAGTTCATGCAGCAATGGAATTTCCCAAACTGCGGGGGTGCTATTGATGGCAAACATGTGCGGATTCTACCACCACCGAACTCGGGGTCTTACTACTATAATTATAAGGGGTTTTATAGTATTGTCATGCTGGCCATAGTCTCTGCAAATTATGAGTTTCTGTACCTCGATGTGGGGAAGAATGGCCGGAACTCCGATGGTGGTGTCATCATGAAGACGGAATTTTACAGGCGGCTTCAAAATGGCACCTTGAACTTGCCACCTCCAGAGCACAACGTGGAGGGTCTTAACTTCGTGTTTGTTGCGGATGAGGCTTTTGGGCTTGACGAACACGTCATGAAGCCGTTTCCGCAACGAAACCTGACCGCTGACCAGCGGATTTTCAACTATAGACTCTCACGTGCTCGCAGAGTGGTGGAGAGCGTTTTTGGCATTTTGGCAAACAGATTTCGCCTGTTTCTGACACCAATCAACTTGGCGTTATACAAAATTAACCATGTGGTGCTTTGCTGCTGAATCCTGCACAATTATTTACGCAGGAATGCCAGCAGTTACCTTTCAAGTGGACCCACTGACCCAGATGCAGCCCGGCCAGGCACAAGTACAGCACCACCTACAGAAAGCCGTCTGTCCGATGCAATGGCGGACCTTGAAACTAGGAGTGCTAGCTTGGCCACCCAGAACGCCAGAGAAGTGCGGCGAAAATACATGGAGTATTTTGTGGGGAGAGGGGCTGTGTCCTGGCAAAATATGATTCCAGATCCTTAATCTTCTCCTTATAAATGGATCCTTCATTTTAACTACTCTTGTCTGTGTGTTTTTTCATGTGGAAAAGAGGTGTTCTATGTGTGCTTTATTCTTGCTCCAAGAGAGCAATCTAACCTTCATTTATCCATGAGATACAAATCTCACCTTCTGAAATGTATTTTGGTGTGCAGGGGTTGTGCTCCATATACACAAACATAAAATGTTATTGGCGTTCATGCATTCCATGCATGAAGACCAAAAACATGATGCATTAACAACTTTTAAAAATGTTAAGAGATTAACTACATCTGTGTTGACCACATAGAAGAGCACATTTGCAGTTTAAAGCCCTAAACTTTAGGGAACTCACAGGCATACATAAAGTAAAGAAGAAGTCACACACTGTTAGTACCGAATATATATTTATATAGTTTGCACATTATGATGTGCTTGGCATCATTTTAAATGCACATATAAAATTACATATAAAAAAATATAAAAAAAGATCTAAAAACAACATATAAAAAAGTGTTAACCTGGTAAGGCTCAAAACAAAAGCATGTACTCCATCATATCAGGGGTTGTCAAGTGTCATCTTTCTGTGTGGGCAAACCCCCCCTTCCTCCAAACTGGAGTTTCTTGGAGAAAGGGGTGTTGCATCTGAGAAATGTGTGAGTGCACCACATCAGTGGTTGCAATCTGACCCGTGGCTACCCTCAAAATGTGCCAGCTTGGAACCCATGATGGGAGCAGCTCACACATTTCTCAGATGCAACACCCCATTCTCCCAGAAACTCCAGTTTGGAGGAAGGGGGGATTTGCCCACACAGAAAGATGACATTTGGCAAATCCTGATGTGATGGAGTACATGCTTTTTTGGAAGCCCCTTTAATGTGGCCAACATGGCCTAAAATTGGGACCACCACACCAGCCCAATTGGAAGGAGACTCAGAACTTGGCCAGCATGTCCCCAACATCCCTCAGTCGCTGCTGGAGGCTCTCCGCTGCCCTCTCCTGCTCCATGGCGACCCTTCGCAGTTCCTGTGCTGCCTTCTGGATCTTCTCCAGCTCCACACGGCACCATTGGATGTCCCGGTTGAGGCGCCCAACGGTGCAGTTTGGCAGCTCGTGAGCTTTAACTAGAGGAAAAAGCATAAGGTCAATGATGTGCAGCATAATAGCTGATGATGGCTTGTATGGGCCTAGTTGTTGTGATTTTTTTGAGGGGAGAGGGGGTGCACTTTCCCAACACTTTAACCACTTCCCGACCGCCTGTTGTGTTTTCACAGCGGCAGTCGGGTTGCTGTGTGCGAATCTGCGCAAAAAGGGGGCGATCTGCAAAGGGCTGCTAGGGGGCATGCACCCACCACACTCCAATGACGCTGGCAAGCTGTGATGAGCGGCCACAGGCAAAGTCATTTGTTCCTAAAAATGTACTCAATTTATGTTTAAAGTGACGCAGTGCCAAATTGCAAAAAGTGCTCTGGTCCTAAA
This sequence comes from Glandirana rugosa, assembly GCA_018402905.1. Lineage (NCBI taxonomy): Eukaryota > Metazoa > Chordata > Amphibia > Anura > Ranidae > Glandirana > Glandirana rugosa. Next base: position 577,261 of record BLSH010006784.1, on the reverse strand, counting down.
GCCGGCAAAGCTTCCGGTTGGTAAGTGGTGAATGGCAACAATAATAAAGGCTCAGGCCCTACTTATAACAAATGGTAAAAAGGTGTGTTGGTTTCTTAACTGCTGTCTGCTGTCCCATGTACCCATAGGTGTGCGCAGCCTATTGCATTAGGGTGTGCACACCAAACCTCAAACACACATGTCTTTCTCTGCAGCCTCAGCTGTACAGGACAGTGAATGAATGGGATAGTGCTCGTTGCTGAGCGTCTTCCTATTCATCCACAAACTGAAGCATAGTAAACACGGTTTACCTGCCCCTTCCTCCACTCTCCATTCTTCAACATGAGGGGAAACAGAAGCAATAGGGGACATCTGAACCACAGGCAGTGATTAGGATGTGGCCAATTACACCTGCCACACCCCCTGTGCACGCCTATGCATGTTCCAAATAGGCATGTCAATACACAAGAAACAAGAATAGAACAGTACTTACAAGGGCAAACAGAAGGCTCACTCGGGGACTGGGGATGTTGGGGCATCTGGCCATCTGAGTCTTCTACAACAAGAAAAAAAAACATTCATTGAGCATCCCAAAATCACTACAGGTTCAACACATACATTGCGGGATATGTTTCAAATGGACCAACCTTCCAATTGGGCTGGGCTGCCCACATCTGATGGGCTCTTACCAACCACTTGTGGGCCCTCGGGAGTCCTTTGTGAAAATAAACAACAACAAACAGACAATGATGCCATTTGGCTGTGCAAAAATACTTGACAAGTGGCAACATTCGTCAACTCCTACAGCTGCCCCCCCCACCCTCGCTTCTATGGGATGTGGGCTGCCTGCTATCCATCATATGCATTTGTGTGCCTTCCAGCACTGGGGGCTATCCTCTCACCATGCCTGCACTAGCAAGGCTGGATTAATGGGCACTGATGAATCAGGCAGCAGCCAGTAAAGTGATACTTATCCTTTAATTTAGGCCTCACACCCCCGCCCCACCCCCTTTTGGGCACCTAGCAGCACCCCTGGCTGTGTCACAATTTCTCTAATTGTCATTTAGCACTTACCTTCTGGAGATGACGGTGGGCTTACAGCCACCTGAGCTGAAGGGCCAGGGGTGGCCTCATCGGTGGGTTGTGGGGTGGGCCGCTGCTTTTTTTGTTTTCCTGTAGCAAAATACAAAAAGAACATAAGTGCAAAAGCTAAAGGAATGTCTGAAAACAGTCTAAAATGGTATTCTTCATATACAGTATGCTGGATTTAGACATTAAATTTGGGAACCCCAAGGCATACAAAGATTACAAAAAATAACAGATAATTCTTTCTAGCTACTTTGACCAAGAACAGATCCATACAATGAATTTACACATCTACATACTGGTTACAAAAATAAATTGCTTACTTTTTTCTAGCATCCTATGGATCCGGCGCAGCTGGTCGGGCTCCCTGTGTTTGAGGTCCGACCATCGCTTGCGGAGCTGATCCTTGCTCCACCGGACCCCATGTTTGTCAAATATCCGCTGGACCACCCTCTCCAGCAGAAAATCTTTATGGCTATTTGGCCTTTCATAGTCCCCCTCCTGCAGTCATAATCCTGGACCTCCAGGATGGCCACCATACGGTCCTGCTGCGATCGATCGTTCGTTCAGTGGAAGCATTGGCACGTGTCACGCCCCAGCGTCGCGGCATACCTGAGGGCGGTACGCATGCGCAATGTAAAACACGGTATAAAAGACGAACGATCGAACATAAATTTGCCGTAGGTAGCAACTCTCTGTGTGACGAGCGCTGTGGGACGACCGCTGTAGGAAAGATCGCCGTGGGAACGAAGGTTCGGCAGGATTTTCAGATAGAGGTGGGTAGAGGCCTATACTGTTATGCTTGGATTGCAGGTACATGGGGGCCCCATGATAACCTCTCATACTTTAGAATTGTCCCTGATTGAGCAGGAAAGTCATGCGTTTTACTAAGCTGGACCAGGATATCTGTGTCCTGGACAGCATCCCATAACCTGTATTGTGCCCTCCTAAAGCACCCCTGTACTGTGCACGTCTGCTCACCCCTTTTGTGTTGTTTAGTGTTTGATTTATGGCATGTTTTCAAATCAAATTGATTGAAAGTAGTGATGAATATATGTTTAATTCCATCAACAATTTAAACGTACATTCTTGAGAGCAGGTGCCTAAAACGGAGCAGGCTGGTAGGGGCCCTAGTGCCTTACTTTGCCCAGGGGCCCATGGTTGTATTAAGAGCGCCCTGTTGGGCCAAAAGGCTTATACTCAGGGGCGGGTGGATAGGGGTCGCAGGAGTCACCATGGCGACCAGGCCCCATGCTGAAGGGGGCCCATAAGGGCCCCCTGTGTGCTTAGATTAGGAGGGGGATGAGAGATGGAGCGCTGCGTGGAGCCTCATCACACTGTTTACACTGTGTGTGAAAGTGAAAGCAGTGTGACTGTGCTCTTTGTCTCCCCCTACAGTGCAGTACCCGGCATAAAGAGAGAAGTTACTGCCGTTTTTTTAAGAGACTTTCTGCAATTCTGCATGTGTGTGTGTGAGTACATGTGTGTGAGTACATGTGTGTGTGTGCATGTATGTGTGTGAGTACATGTGTGTAGGTGCGTGTGTGTGTGTGTGTGTACATGTATGTGAGTGGGAACCCTTGTGTGGGTGTATGTATGTTTTTGGGGACATGTACGTGGGTGGGTACATGTATGTGGGTTCATGTATGTGGGTGCATGTATATAAGTGCGTATATATAAATATATATATACATATATATATATATATATATATATGTGCATTAATGTGTGTGTGTGTGTTTATATGTGTACATGTATACAGTATATATGTGTGTGTGCGCGCATTATGTATGTGTACATGTGTGTATGCACATTCTATGTATGTGCTTTTAATCCTGACCCCCTATGTGTACAATCACTAATTTTTTTACCCGCTTGTTCATAGTACCAGAAAAAAAAATGCTGTTCCTCTGAAAGCGATCCATGCTCAGGCATTTGACAGTTGGTAAAGAGGCAATCTGTTGCCTCCTGCCCGCCTGTTTTAACCCTCTAAATGCATCACCACTATGCTGCGTGTGCAATGCACACAGTTGTGGAGTGGTTGCAGTGCATCCTCATTAACCTAGGGGTGACCTTCAAGGGAGCCCTGACTATAAAGAGACTGAGAAACACCAGCATAGAGGACCCAGTCTCTCCATTTTCCTCCTGCAGCCGCTGAATGCCTGTGGGAGGGAGTGGAGGAGAAGTGTGGGGGGAAATGGAGAGATTGGTTCCTTTTATACGCAGCCACACACTTGCGACCGGGCTCTGGCATTCCGCCACCGGGCTCCGAGGAAAGGGCCCTGTCAGGGGGGGCCCTTCATGGTTTCTTGCATCGGGGCCCTGAGGGTTCTAGTTACGCCACTGCTTATACTGCTTCTGTTTGCTACATCATCCCTTTAATTCAGGACAGATATTAATTACTCAGGTTGTGTGCCTGATTAGGGTGGGAGTTAAACTCACTTGGTGCCTTATCTGCATTCAATTAGGCTCTGAACCTGTGTAATCCATATGTGTCCTGGATTAAATGGATGATGCAGCAAGCCAAATACTACTTGGCTTGGGGCCTAGATTTGGTGGGGCTTTTATAGGGGTATGCTGTGTGAAGTTGCATGATGCTTTGTCTTCTGTCTTGCAGGCATAATGAGCGACCGCTTCTTTAGCCAGGAGTTCCTGCCCAAATTCATATAGCTTTATCATCAGCTCCCCTGCCTGTGGAATGTACGGAGACGGGATTACCATGACAAGCCCCGGAAGCAGGCAGCATTAAGCCAGCTGGTTGACCTCTGTAAAGAGATTTTCCCCGAGGCAACCACAAAATATGTGCGCCAAAAAATACAAAGCCTTCGCACAACCTTTGGCAGGGAGGTGAAGAAGGTAGAGCAGTCCAAAAGGTCTGGAGCTGCAGCGTCTGATGTGTATGTTCCTAAACTGTGGTACTATACCAGCCTGCTATTCCTACAGGGTGGATCTGAGGTTAGGCCATCCCTCTCCACCCTTCCCTCCACATCAGGGGAGGTTGTGTCTCCTGCTAGACATGAGGAGGAGGAGGAGGAGGCCGTCATCACCCAGGTATAGTGTTGGGGAACATATTGTAAAAATACAATCCAATGATAAGAACTAAACATTATTGGCCAAACATAGGAGTCTTAACACATTTGTTTCGAGATCCAAACACAGTTGTGGCCTAAAGACATTAAAAGTATAAATCCAAATGCTGGTGACAGAATTAATTATTCAATAAGCAACAGTAATGAAATGTACATTGGTTTGGATTCATCACCCACACAAACAATCATATTCTAATAATGTCACTTTTTTATACTCAGGAAAGTGTCACCGAGCAGGAGGCAGCTGGGCCATCACAGACCTGTGTCTCCAGAATTCCTCCCCTGGAGGTTGGGAGGAGAAGAAAGAGGAGGGCCCAGGATGCAGATGAGGCGGCAGCACAATTTTTTCGTGATGCGAGCCAGGTCCTCCGCCACTGTGAAAGGACTCATATTTTTTCACTGTAATAATCTTATACTAACAAACACACCCACTACTTAGGTTTGGTTACATGTAAAGTAATGACAACGAATAACTTATTAATTAAGACAGTGGTCGTAAACCTAAATATGAAAATTACAGAAATCCGGTGTTGACACAAACCTAGAGCTTTGTTTACACAATTCTGAGGATACAAACCGGTTATTACAAATCAAGAATAGTAACCTAACATAAAAATGTTATACAAGGGGTTGTGATATGGACCCACTACTGCCGGAGGAGGAGGAGGAGGAGTACAGATCGTCCTCTGTGTTGGAGGGGACTACACCTCC
>BLSH010006784.1:540720-552275 GCA_018402905.1 Glandirana rugosa | reverse complement strand
AATTACTCAGGTTCTAAGACTAATTTAATGCAGATGAGTTTAATTACCACCTTACTCAGTCACAGAACCTATGTAATTAGTATGTGTCCTGGATTAAAGGGATGATGTGGCAACCCTACTCCTAGCATTCAACCCAGTTTGCAAAAATTCTACCTACACATATCACACGGCACACAATATAAATATGCCTCCTTAGGCTTACGCACCATAGGCTTCCCAAGGGATTAAACCATGAGTACCCTACCTCATAGTAAGAGCACATGCCCCCCCCCCCCGACTCAAGCTTTTAGTAACCTCCTGTGGACCAGAGGTCCTCATTTAGTCCAACACCGAACACTTCATTACATGGGAACACATTAGCTCATGTTGAATTCTACCCGATTCCAACACCCCTTCTAGGGTAGGTTAGATTCCCCTTCCTACCTCCCATACATTTATCCTTAATATACACCCTTATCTGATACTTTCCACTCCCACAACCCTGGCCTCTCTTACCCCTTCCAACTGCTAGGGTATGAGTCAATGGTCACCTGTCAAGTGCCTTCTCCATACAGAATGGGACGAGACAAGGTTGCACACTGTCCCCTATCTTTTTCGTTCTGACATTAGAGCCTTTCCTATGTTGCCTCAGAACCAATGAAGCCATAAAGGGTATACCCATTGCAGGAAGAACTTATAAGTTAGCTGCCTTTGCAGATGGCGTACTGTTATTCCTAAGAGATCCACATAGCCCAATCCCAAATCTTTGAAAAGACTTTGAACTTTTTCAGCTTCTATCTAATTTTTAAAATCAACTTTTCCAAATCCCATGCTCTAAATATCACCCCCCAAAGGAACAAGTAACACTGTGCCAGAATAACTTTCCTTTCCAATGGAAAAATGACACAATTAAGTACCTAGGCGTTCACATAACAACAAACCTGTCAGACCTGTATTCCAAAAATTATGTACCCCTACTCAAAACTATATCAGAGGATCTACGCAAATGGGAAAAGCCTAATTTTTCATGGTTTGGCAGAGCAGCAATCTTAAAAATGAACATTCTCCCCCGCTTACTATACATCCTCAAAAAAATTCCTATCAAACCCCCCCTGACATTTTTCCAGGCCTACAAACTTTGCTGTGTGAAATTACTCTGGAAACAAAAACGCCCGAGAATCGGTTATGACTAGAGTTGAGCGAACCTGGACTGTAAAGTTCGGGTCCTTACCGAACTTTGGGGTGTCCGGGACCCAGACCCGAACCCGGACATTTAAAAAAAAGTCTGGGTTCCAATTCGGGGGTTCTGGTATTTGATTCCAGGTGTTGAATAGCCGCCAAGGGCAGCCAATCAACAAGTGTTTCACTGGTTTGCCCTTAGAAGCCATCACAGCCATGCCTACTAATGGCATGGCTGTGATTGGCCAGTGCATCATATGACACATCTAAATCATCTCCAAGGTCTATAGGGAAAGTTTCATCCAGCCGTATAGAGAGCCATATTATTGTTCTAAAATCATCTCCAAGTTCCATAGGGAAAGTTTCATCCAGCCGCATAGAGAGCCATATTATTTCTCTAAAATCATCTCCAAGTTCTATAAGGAACGTTTCTTCCAGTCGCATAGAGAGCCATATTATTGTTATAAAATCATCTCCAAGTTCTATAGAGAAAGTTTCTTCCAGCCGCATAGAGAGCCATATTATTGTTCTAAAATCAATGATTTTAGAACAATAATATGGCTCTCTATGCGGCTGGAAGAAACTTTCCTTATAGAACTTGGAGATGATTTTAGAACAATAATATGATCTATATGCGGCTGGATGAAACTTTCCCTATAGAACTTGGAGATGATTTTAGAACAATAATATGGCTCTCTATGCGGCTGGAAGAAACTTTCCTTATAGAACTTGGAGATGATTTTAGAACAATAATATGATCTATATGCGGCTGGATGAAACTTTCCCTATAGAACTTGGAGATGATTTTAGAACAATAATATGGCTCTCTATGCGGCTGGAAGAAACTTTCCTTATAGAACTTGGAGATGATTTTAGAACAATAATATGGCTCTCTATGCGGCTGGATGAAACTTTCCCTATAGAACTTGGAGATGATTTTAGAACAATAATATGGCTCTCTATGTGGCTGTATGAAACTTTGCCTATACAACTTGGAGATGATTTTAGAACAATAATATGGCTCTCTATGTGGCTGGAAGAAACTTTCCCTATAGAACTTGGAGATGATTTTAAATCATCATTTCTTGCACAAAAATAAAAAAAAACATGTTGGCTACCTCCTCCTCCTCCACCGCCACTTTCACCACCTCCTCAACCTCCAACTCTACATCCACCTCCATTTTTGATTTTTTTTGTGTGATTTTAGCTTAAAAATTATTTTAAGTTATATCCCTATCCCCATTTCTTTGTAGGGCACTTGTCCGACTCTTACCCCCATTTTCCTTCCTTTTGCACACCTCTAGGACTTTCCAGGACTTTTTTTTACAGCCATCGGTGTGCCTAAAAGTTTGGGTCCCCATTGATTTCAATGGGGTTCGGGGTCCGGGACAAAGTTCGGGTCAAGTCCGGTCCAGAACCCGGACTTTGTCCGGAAGTTCGCCGAACCTGCAGAACCCGAACTTCCAGAGGTTCAATCAACTCTAGTTATGACCAACTGACTGAATCCAATACAAAAGGTGGAATAGGCCTTCCAGATCTTAAAAACTATTACTGGGCTTGTCACCTAGCTAGAATTGTAGACTGGTTAATACATCACAAATGTAAAGACTGGGTGAATCTTGAAGACTCTTTCTCCTCTTTACGGCTAAGAGCTACTCCCTGGCTTCAACCACAGCACATCCCCCTAGCACTGAAAGAACACAAACTGATATACTCAACTCTGTGCATCTTTAGAGAGGTTTGTAATAAAAGACATCTTTCTTCCAACGCTGGGCCTCTCGTTCCGATTAAGTTCAATCTGGCCTTTCCTCCAGGCATGACCCAACATTTCCTCATAGACACCTGGGTTCACCCGGACATATTAGTACATAAATTGTTTCACAATGGAACTCTTCTAGAATGTAACAAGCTAGCAGCCAACACAACAAACAATTCATTCCCTTAAGGCAGGGATATGCAATTAGCGGACCTCCAGATGTTGCAGAACTACAAATCCCATGAGGCATAGCAAGACTCTGACAGCCACAAGCATGACACCCAGAGGCAGAGGCATGATGGGACTTGTAGTTTTGCAACAGCTGGAGGTCCGCTAATTGCTTTTCCTTGCCTTAAGGGATATACTTTCAAACCTGACATTTTCTCTGAGACATTGATCGAGATTCTGCAGTCTCTTGAGCTCCTACTCCATTTGAACACCTTTGCTCCCAATCTGATCCCCAACAACACGTAATCTCTAATATCCAAAACATGCTCTTTGCAGACACGGTTCCTAACTGCGGGAAAGCGTGTCAAAGTTGAGAAAGGGAGCTACAACTAGAAATGACAGAAGGGCATTGGGAACGAATAGTCTCAATTGCACATAAAGGTTCACTTAATGTCTTGATCCAGGAAAATAGTTACAAAACCCTGGCACGTTGGTACTCAGCAAATATGGTCCAAACATTCCTGATGCATGCTGGAGATCCTCCAGGGAACCTGCACCTTGCCACTTATTTTGTGATCATGTCCCCTCCTGCAAAACTTCTGGTTAAAAGTCCATGAACTATCAACTCAAATATCTTCTTATGCCCTGGAATACACCCCAGTTCAGTTCCTCTTCCATCACTCCACCTTATCGGCACACGCATACCGTAAATCTCTAGTAGTGCATTTAATTAATGCCGCCAAGATATGTATTCCAGTACACTGGGGAACATTTCATACCCCTTCCATCCCAGAATAGTTCAACCGCATTAATAGAATTGCAGAAATGGAAGAACTAATCCACATAGCTAGAGATTCCCCAGCTAAATTCTCACACACATGGTCCTGCTGGACTCATTTTCGAACCACAGACAAATATGCAACAGTGATGGGCCATACACACAATGTTGCTACAGGTTAACAAGATAGATCTCACAGATCCACAATAAATTTGAGCCACACTCTTCAAATAGACACAAGATCCCCCGCCCCTAACAAAGGGACAAGTATGGGGGGATGCGTGTCAAGGTCATTATTCGCAAGCACACCAATAACATTCTCTTTGCCTACTCCCCATCAATTATCATTCTAGGTTGTCATATAAACAAAAAAAGGCCTTTGGTGGAGACCGAGGAGTCAACTCCCCAGTCCAGTGTCCCCATCCTACCCCTTTCTCCCCCACCCTCCCTCACCTTTCCTCCCTCCTTTCCCCTCCTTTCCCCCTTTCTCCATACCCTCCCACAACTCTCATATCTATACACCTTAGCTTACTCCTCCAGCGCACGTCCTAATGCCTAATACCATCTTGCTGTTCCTGAACACAAGTAATTCTATGTCACTTAAACTCTTACCCCACACATCCACATAACTTATTAACCAAGCATAAGAACCCATCCCTACTTTTGCTGACAGCTTGAGTTAAAAGGGGTTCCTTAATACATTAATCACCACTCCTTACGAATTTAGTGATAGAGGAGTTCTTACTTTGTTCCATTCACTATTGGAATGGTGTTAGATGTTGGGACAAAGAAAAGCATATGCTGTTTTGTTCTATATATGTAAGTCTTGTAATACAAAGCTACACCAAATACCGCTCTGTATTTACATAATGTTTACATGATATTGTATTCTGCTCTTATTTTCCTCAATAAAAACTTATTCGAAAAACAAAAAAACAAAAACAGCATTATTTAGCAATGGTACTCTAATAACACACAAAGTCTTTGATTTCAGAAGTATATTTACTGATCAAATTCGAATGGAATGTAATGTAAATTTCGATTTGAATTCAATTCGAATTTTGGAAATTTAGACAAATTTCGTATCATTATTTGGAATGTTTGGTAAACTTTGTTTATGCTGTAATTCGGAGATTCGGATATATCCAAACCTCTGAATAATGAAAAAATTTGTCTGAATATTAATTCGGAGCGAAACGAACCTCACATGTCTACTTGATGATAATGTAAGGTCATCACACCAAATACAAACCTAAAATTGATATTTCAATGATCCAATAATCCAAAACACACTAGCAAATTGATCAAAGAATATTTCAAAATGAAAGCATTAAAGCTTATAGACTTGCCTAGACAAAACTCTAATTTAAATACCACTAAAATGTTGTGGGGGGATTTTAACAGGTTGTTCATACAAGGAAAGACATCATCATCTTGCAACTGAAGGATTTTTGTTTGGAGGAGTGGTCAACAATTTCCAAGTCAATGTCAAAGACTGGTGAGTAGAGTTGAGCGGACACCTGGATGTTCGAGTTCGTCAGGTTCAGCCGAACCTCGTGAAACCGTTCGGGTTCGGTACCGAACTCAATCCGAACTTGACCCCAGACACCGAACCCCATTGAAGTCAATAGTGACCCAAACTTTTGGGCACAAAAATGGCTGTAAAAAAGTAATGGAAAGGGCTAGGGGGCTGCAAAAGGAAGCAAAATGGGGGTAAGAGTAGGACAAGTGCCATGCAAACAAAAGTGGATAGGGAAATAACTTAAAATCAACTAAAAAAAATAAAAATGGGAGGAGGAGGTAGATGTGGAGTAGGAGCCAAGGCTTGACTAAGCCTTCACCGTGGCAGTATAGGCGGAAGTGGCGGTGGTGGAGGAGGAGGAAGAAGAGGAGGTGGTAGCCAACACTGTTTTTTGTTTGTTTGGTATTTTTTTAGAATTGGGGTAGCCCCCAAAATATTGAGACATATTCAAATAAAAAAAAAGGATACCAATGACTGTGTGAGGCTGGTCTAAATGTCTATTCTGCACAAGGTACAGACAAGTCTTGTGGGATCCATGCCTGGTTCATTTTAAAAAAGGTTAGCTTGTATACGTTGGCTGTGGACAGGCGGCTGTGCTTGTCTGTGATAACGCTCCCTGCCGTACTAAACACATGTTCAGACAGTACACTGGCTGCAAGGCAGGCCAGCACCTCCAAGGCATAAAGGGCAAGCTCAGGCCATGTGGCCAATTTGGAGACCCAGAAGTTGAATGGTGCAGACCCATCAGTCAGTACATGTAGGCATATGCACACATAGTGTTTCACCATGTTGCTGAAATGCTGCCTCCTGCTAAGACGTTGCCTATCAGCTGGTGGTGCTGTTTGAGGTGGCGTGCTGCTGATAAAGCTTTTCCACATTTTGGCCATGCTAACCCTGCCTTCTGAGGTGTTAGCGGTGCCACAGCTGCGTTGGTGACCTCTTCCTCCTCCTCCTCTGCCTTTGCCTTGTGCTTCCACTGAGCCTCCGGTGTCATTTGGGAATGCCCTCAGCAGCGCGTCTACCAGAGTGCGCTTGTCGTTGCGCATCTTCCGATCACGCTCCAGTGAGAGAATTAAGGATGGCACGTTGTCCTTGTACCGGGGATCCAGCAGGGTGGCCACCCAGTAATCAGCACAAGTTAAAATGTGGGCAACTCGGCTGTCATTGAGCAGGCACTGCAGCATGTAGTCACTCATGTGTGCTAGGCTGCCCAGAGGCAAAGACAAGCTGTCCTCTGTGGGAGGTGTATCATCTGTGTCCTCCGTATCCCCCCAGCCACGCTCCAGTGATGCCCACTAGCTGCGTTGGGTGCCACCCTGCTGTGAATACGGTTCCTCCTCCTCCTCATTATCCTCGTACTCCTCATCCTCGTCCTCCTCATCCTCCAGAACTGTCCCCTGGCTTGAAAATTTTTGACCTGGCCTATGTTGTTGCAGGAACCCACCCTCCGAGCCATTTGTGAATGACTGACCTGATAACCGTGTAAATGACCCCTCTTCCTCCTCCTCCTGTGCCACATCCTCTTCCATCATGTGTTTTTTCAAGGAGACATAGAAGTGGGATAGTAACGCTGAGAACAGCGTCATCAGCACTGGCCATGTTGGTGGAGTACTCAAAACATCGCAATATGGTACACAGGTATCACATGGAGGCCCACTCGTTGGTGGTGAAGTGGTGCTGTTCTGCAGAGCGACTGACACATGCGTGCTGCAGCTGAAACTCCACTATTGCCTGCTGTTGCTCACACAGTCTCTCCAGCAGGTGCAAGGTGGAGTTCCACCATGTGGGCACGTCACACAGGAGGCGGTCAGCGGGAAGGCAGAAGCTCTGCTGCAGCGCAGACAGGCGAGCAGCAGCAGGGTGAGAACGCCGAAAGCATGCACAGATGGCCCGCACTTTCTGCAGCAGCTCTGACATATCCGGGTAGTTTTTTTAGAAATTTCTGCACCACCAAATTCAGCACATGCGCCAGGCAAGGGATGTGCATCAAAGCGGCTAGGCCCAGAGCTGCTACGAGTTTTTGCCCATCATCGCACACCACCAGGCCAGATTTGAGGCTCAGTGGCAACAACCACTCATCGGTCTGTTGTTCAATGCCCATCCATAGCTCCTGCGCAGTGTGGGGTTTATCCAGCAAACATATCAGTTTTAAAACAGCCTGCTGTCGTTTACCCCTGGATGTGCTGAAGTTGGTGGTGAAGGCGTTACGCTGAGCGGATGAGAAGGTGGTAGAGGAGGAGGAAGAGGAAGCGCAGTAAGAGGATGAGGCAACAGGAGGCAAAGAGAAATGCCCTGCAATCCTGGGTGGCGGAAGAACATGCGCTAAATGGCTAGCCGCCTCAGGCCCACCCGCCACTACATTTGCCCAGTGTGCAGTAAGCGAGATATAGCGTCCCTGCCCGTGCTTACTGGTCCACATATCAGTGGTTATATGGACCTTGCCACAGATGGCGTTGCGCAGTGCACACTTGATTTGGTCCCCGACTTGTTTGTGCAGGCAAGGGATGGCTCGCCTGGAAAAGTAGTGGCGGCTGGGAACCACGTATTGTGGGACAGCCACCGCCATCAGGTTCTTAAAACTGTCCGTGTCCACCAGAGGGAATGACAGCATTTCAAAGGCCAGGAATTTTGAAATGCTGGCATTCAGGGCCAGGGATTGTGGGTGGGTAGAGGGGTACTTCCTCTTTTTCTCCAGTGTTTGGGACATGGAGAGCTGTAAGCTTCCATGGGACCGTGTGGAAATGCTTGGGGACGGTGGCGGACATGGTGGCGTTGCTGTCACAACCTCTGTTTGCTGGGTGGCAGGTGACACTGGCACTGTAGAGGTGGAGGAAGAGGCCGAGGCAGCAGCAGAAGAGGAAGCAGGAGGAGGACGAGACCTTTCTTGGATTTTGAGGTACTTATTCCACTGCAGCAAGTGCTTTGCATTTAGATGCCTGGTCATGGAGGTTGTGCTCAGGTTTAGAACATTTGTGCCTCGCTTCAGACTCTCATTGTACAATGTGCAAACCACTTGTGTCTTGTAGTCAGCACATTGTCTGAAGAACTGCCACGCCTTTGAGCTGCCTTTGGTGTTCTAGGTCCCTGGGTGCGGTGGGTAGTAGCAGGCATACTGTCTATGGGGCGCTCGCTCCACTTTTGCAACCTGTTTCCTCTTTTGCTGTGCTGTGCCTCCGTGCGAACACCACCTCTTCCTCCAAACTGCACACGTCACTTTCATGACCTTCATTCCATGTGGGGTCTAGGACCTCATCTTCCTCCACATCATCCTCCACCCACCGTTCACCACTGCCCTCCTTGTCAGTCTGCACACTGTGGAAAGCCGCAACAGTTGGCACCTGTGTTTCGTCATCATCATCACAGACGTGCTGCCGTGGTGTTTCCATGTCCTCAACCTGAACCAGAAGTGGTTGGGCATCAGTGCACTCAATATCTTCCACTTCTGGGCAAGGGCTATGTGGATGGCCCACGGAAAGCACAGCAGTAGAGTCATCAATAAGCATAAGAGACTGCTGCATGACTTGGGGCTCAGACTGCTTGGCTGATTTACAAGGGGCTGAGGTGAAAGACAGATGGCCATGGGGTTCAGGTGCCAACTCTGAGCTTTCAGCAAGGGACCGGGTGGGAGATAATGTGAAGGAACTGGAGGCATTGTCAGCCACCCAATCTACTATCGCCTGTACTTGTTCTGGCTTCAATATTTGCTGAGCGCCATTCGGGCCTACCATATAACGTTGAAGCTTCTGTCGGCTACCTGAGGAAGGTGTTTCACTTGTGTGTGTAACTGGCACAGATCGACCACGTCCTCTCCTTGCAACAGTAGCTTCAGCAACACCACCAACACCAGCAGCACCACGACCACCACCACGTCCCTTATTTGACGCTCTCGTCATTCTGGACACAAATGTACTATGTAGCACTATTTATTAATACAAAAAAAAATAATAAATGATTATTCTTATTTTTTTTTAACAAAAGAAAATTGTACATGCACTTTTTATTTTTGTGCAAGACATGCACCGCTCACACCAGCAGCAGGAACCTCTCCCTACACCAGTATGAAATGATTTTAGAACAATAATCTCCCCCTCACAGCACCAACAGGAACCTCTCCCTAATGCAATAGGAGATGGCTTTATAACAATAAACTCTCCCTCAGAGCACCAACAGGAACCTGGCCCTATTGCAGTAGTAGTTGTTTTTAGAACGATAAACTCTCCCTCAAAGCACCAACAGGAACAAGGCCCTAATGCAGTAGTAGTTGTTTTTAGGATGATAATCTCTCCCTCAGAGCACCAACCGGAACCGGGACCTAATGCAGTAGTAGTTGTTTTTTAGAACGATAAACTCTCCCTCAAAGCACCAACAGGAACCTGGCCCTAATGCAGTAGTAGCTGTTTTTAGAACAATAAACTCTCCCTCAGAGCACCAACAGGGACCCGGCCCTAATGCAGTAGTAGTTGTTTTTAGAACGATAAACTCTCCTTCAGAGCACCAACAGGTACCTGGCCATAATGCAGTAGTAGTTGTTTTTAGAATGATAAACTCTCCCTCAGAGCACCAACAGGAACCTGGCCCATTTGCAGTAGTTTTTTTTTTAGAACGATAAACTCTCCCTCAAAGCACCAACAAGAACAAGGCCCTAATGCTTAGTAGTTGTTTTTAGAACGATAAACTCTCCCTCAGAGCACCAACCGGAAGCAGGCCCTATTGCAGTAGTAGTTGTTTTTAGAACGATAAACTCTCCCTCGAAGCACCAACAGGAACAAGGCCCTAATGCAGTAGTAGTTGTTTTTAGAATGATAAACTCTCCCTTAGAGCACCAACCGGAACCTGGCCCTAATGCAGTAGTAGTTGCTTTTAGAATGATAAACTGTCCCTCAGAGCACCAACAGGAACCTGGCCCTATTGCAGTAGTAGTTGTTTTTAGAATGATAAACTCTCCCTCAAAGCACCAACAGGAACAAGGCCATAATGCAGTAGTAGTTGTTTTTAGAACGATAAACTCTCCCTCAGAGCACCAACAGGAACAAGGCCCTAATGCAGTAGTAGTTGTTTTTAGAATGATAATCTCTCCCTCAGAGCACATACAGGAACCTGGCCCTAATGCAGTTGTACTTGTTTTTAGAACGATAAACTGTCCCTCAGAGCACCAACAGGAACCAGCCCTAATGCAGTTGTAGTTGTTTTTAGAATGATAAACTGTCCCTCAGAGCACCAACAGGAACCTGGCCCCAATGCAGTTGTAGTTGTTTTTAGAACGATAAACTCTCCATCAAAGCACCAACAGGAACCTGGCCCTAATGCAGTTGTAGTTGTTTTTAGAACGATAAACTGTCCCTCAGAGCACAAACAGGAACCAGCCCTATTGCAGTAGTAGTTGTTTTTAGAATGATAAACTGTCCCTCAAAGCACCAACTAAACCTGGCCCTAATACAGTTGTAGGCTTTTTTAGAACGATAAACTGTCCCTCAAAGCACCAACTAAACCTGGCCCTAATACAGTTGTAGGCTTTTTTAGAACGATAAACTGTCCCTCAGAGCACCAACAGGAACCTGGCCCTAATGCAGTTGTAGTTGTTTTTAGAACGATAAACTGTCCCTCAGAGCACAAACAGGAACCTGGCCCCAATGCAGTTGTAGTTGTTTTTAGAACAATAAACTCTCCATCAAAGCACCAACAGGAACCTGGCCCTAATGCAGTTGTAGTTGTTTTTAGAACGATATACTGTCCCTCAGAGCACCAACAGGAACCTGACCGTAATGCAGTTGTAGAATTTTTTTAGAACGATAAACTGTCCCTCAGAGCACCAACAGGCACCTGGCCCTAATGCAGTTGTAGTTGTTTTTAGAACGATAAACTCTCCCTCAAAGCACCAACAGGAACCTGGCCCTAATGCAGTTGTAGTTGTTTTTAGAACGATAAACTGTCCCTCAGAGCACCAACAGGAACCTTGCCCTAATGCAATTGTAGTTGTTTTTAGAACTATATACTGTCCCTCAGAGCACCAACAGGAACCTGGCCGTAATGCAGTTGTAGTTGTTTTTAGAACGAAAAACTGTCCCTCAGAGCACCCACAGGAACCTGGCCCTAATGCAGTTGTAGTTGTTTTTAGAATGATAAACTCTCCCTCAAAGCATTTTGTTGATGTTGACGTAATCTCGGTCCAAGGA
>BLSH010006784.1:513892-539902 GCA_018402905.1 Glandirana rugosa | reverse complement strand
CTGTCCCTCAGAGCACAAACAGGAACCAGCCCTATTGCAGTAGTAGTTGTTTTTAGAATGATAAACTGTCCCTCAAAGCACCAACTAAACCTGGCCCTAATACAGTTGTAGGCTTTTTTAGAACGATAAACTGTCCCTCAGAGCACAAACAGGAACCTGGCCCTAATGCAGTTGTAGTTGTTTTTAGAACGATATACTGTCCCTCAGAGCACCAACAGGAACCTGACCGTAATGCAGTTGTAGAATTTTTTTAGAACGATAAACTGTCCCTCAGAGCACCAACAGGCACGTGGCCCTAATGCAGTTGTAGTTGTTTTTAGAACGATAAACTGTCCCTCAGAGCACCCACAGGAACGTTTCCCTAATGCAGTAGTAGATGGCTTTAGAATGAGAATCTCTCCCTCAGAGCAACAACAGGAACATTTCCCTAATGCACTATAAGATGGTTCTGAACTAATGTGTCCCTCACAGGACCACAATGAAGGTCTCCCTAATGCAGTCTGAGATGGTTGTGAACGCTAATCTTTCCCTCACAGCAGCAGCATGAAGCTCTCCCTATTCTAGTCTGAGACGATCTGACACACGGCGCTACATGACTCTAGCCTCATATAGAGGCTGGGTCACATGATGCACTGGCCAATCACAGCCAAGCCATTAGTAGGCATGGCTGTGATGGTTTCTAAGGGCAAACTAGTGAAAAGCTTGTTGATTGGCTGCCCAGCAGCCATAGAAAAGGTGCCAAAAATAGCAGAATACCGAACCCGATCCCGGGATCGGGTTCGGGGCATGGACACCCCAAAGACCAGTACGATCCTGAATTTTACAGTCCGGGTTCACTCAACTCTACTGGTGAGCAGTTATGTGAAATTTCTTTAAGAAGCCATTTCTGCTAAAGGAGTCAATACTAGCTTCTAAAGGCTAAGATTGTATTTACTTTATCCACAGTACCCTATTACATCAATTGATATTCTTGTTATAAATGTTAGAAATTATTTAAAAGGCTTCTTTGTCTTATGTTTTTATTTAAAGGAGTTTTAAAGGCAGACGATTTTTTATCTTAATGCATTCCATGCATTATGATAAACAAACTTCTGTGTGTAGCAGCCTCCTCAGCACCCCCTAATTAGTTTCCCGAGCCTCATCTCACTCCACAGTTGTCCACAAATGTCTAAGAATTCCGGAACACTTCTCCTGATTGGCACAGCAGTGGCACCATTGGCTCCCGCAGCTGTCAATCAAATTCAGTTAGCCAATCAGGGGAGAGAGGGGGCTGGGCTGGGCTCCGTGTCTGAATGGATACACAGAGCCCTGACTCGGCTCGGGTGCCCCCATAGGAAGCTGCTGGCTGTGGCCACTGGATAGGAGGGAGGGGCCAAGAGCAGCAAAGAGGGACCCAAGAAGAAGAGGATACGGGCTGCTCTGTGCAAATCCAACTGCACAGAGGAAGTAAGTGTAATATGTTTTATAGACTTGCCTAGACAAACCCTAATTTAAATACCACTAAAATGTTGTGGGGGAATTTTAACAGATTTTTCATACAAGGAAAGACATAATCATCTTGCAACTGAAGGAGTTTTGTTTGGAGAAGTGGTCAACAATTTCACCAAGTCAATGTCAAAGACTGGTGAGTAGAGTTGAGCGAACCCGGACTGTAAAGTTCGGGTACGTACCGAACTTTGGGACGTCCGGGACCCGGACCCGAACCCGGACTTTTCAAAAAAAGTCCGGGTTCGGGTCTGGGGTTCTGGTAATTTTACCAAAAGTTCTGAAAATTGCTGTAAAAAAGTCCAGGAAAGTCCTAGAGGTCTGCAAAAGGAAGGAAAACGGGGGTAAGGGTGGGACAAGTGCCCTACAAAGAAATGGGGACAGGGAAATAACTAAAAGCATTTTTACAAAAATAAAAATATAAAAAAATCAAAAATGGAGGTGGATGTGGACCATCTTCAAACTGGGTCTGAAAAGTATTAATTAACGGTAGAAGCCATATAACTGTTCTAAAATCATCTTCAAACTGTGTCAAAAAAGTATAAATAAGCCGGGAGAACCCATATCACTGTTCTGCAAACATCTGGAAACTGTGTGTGTCACTTTAACTAAAACCGGGAGAAACCATACTACTGTTCTGCAAACATCTGAAAACTGTGTGTGTCACTTTAAATAAGACCGGGACTAACTGAACTACTGTTCTGCAAACTTCTGGAAACTGTGTGTGTCACTTTAAATAAAACCGGGACTAACTGAACTACTGTTATGCAAACATCTGGAAACTGTGTGTGTCACTTTAACTAAAATCCTTGACAAACTGTTCTGCAAACATCTGGAAACTGTGTGTGTCACTTTAAATTAAACCGGGACTAACTGAACTACTGTTCTGCAAACATCTGGAAACTGCGTGTGTCACTTTAACAAAAACCGGGACTAACTGAACTACTGTTCTGCAAACATCTGGAAACTGTGTGTGACACTTTAACTAAAATCCTTGACAAACTGTTTTGCAAACATCTGGAAACTGTGTGACACTTTAACAAAAACCGGGGCGAACCCATATCACTGTTCTGCAAACATCTGGAAACTGTGTGTGACACTTTAACTAAAATCCTTGACAAACTGTTCTGCAAACATCTGGAAACTGTGTGTGAAACTACAGCAGAGAGAAGAACAGGGATATGGTTTCGCTCTGCTATAGTTTCACATAGAGTTTTTAGATGATTTTAGATTCTAAAATCATCTAAAAACTCTATGTGAAACTATAGCAGAGCGAAACCATATCCCTGTTCTTCTCTCTGCTGTAGTTTCACACACAGATTCCAGATGTTTGCAGAACAGTTTGTCAAGGATTTTAGTTAAAGTGTCACACACAGTTTCCAGATGTTTGCAGAACAGTGATATGGGTTCGCCCCGGTTTTTGTTAAAGTGTCACACACAGTTTCCAGATGTTTGCAGAACAGTTTGTCAAGGATTTTAGTTAAAGTGACACACACAGTTTCCAGATGTTTGCAGAACAGTAGTTCAGTTAGTCCCGGTTTTATTTAAAGTGACACACACAGTTTCCAGATGTTTGCAGAACAGTTTGTCAAGGATTTTAGTTAAAGTGACACACACACAGTTTCCAGATGTTTGTCACAAAACTTTGTAAATAAGTAAATTTTCTCCATCACTGGTGGGCACTGATGAGGCTACACTGACGGGCACTGATGTGGCAGTACTGATTGGCACTGATGAGGCGGCACTGATGAGGTGGCACTGATGATGAGGCACTTATATGCAGCAATGATGAGCACTGTTAGGTGGCACTGATAAGCAGCACTGACGGGTACTGAGAGGTGGCACTGATATACAGCACTGATGGGCACTGATATGCAGCACTGACGGACACTGCTAAGTGGCACTGATGGGCACTAATAGACAGCACTGATTGGCACGCATAGGCGGCACTGGGCACTAATAGGTGGCACTGATGGGCACTGATAGGTGGGCACTGGTAGGTGGCAATGGTGGACACTGATATGTGGCACTGGTATGCATTGATAGGGGCACTTGTGGGTACTGATAGTGGCACTGGTGGGCACTGGTGGGCATATAAATAGATAGGGGCTCAATCCCTGGTGGTCTAGGGTGGCATCTAAAGGTGGCACTGAGTGCCATCCACATTGGGCAGTATGTCACTTACCTGGTGGTCTAGGGGGGTCTCCCTGGTGGTCCAGATCGGCTACCTGGTGGTCCCTGGTCGGCTCCCTGGTGGTCCTGGGTGGGCGCATCCCTGGTGGTCCCTGGGCAGGCTCCCTGGTGGTCTAGGGTGGCGATCCGAGGGAGGGCTGTGCTGATAAATCATCAGCACAAACCCTCCCTGTCAGGGATGCAGCCGATCGGCTCTCCCCTCCTCAGGTCTGCAGATAAACGGCTTTCCTGTATTACACTGTGACCAGCCGTGATCTGTCACGGCTGGTCACATGGTAAAGTGCTTCGGATCGAAGCGCTTTACCGAGATCAGTATTGCGGGGGTTTGACTGACCTCCCACACCACCGATCGCCGTGGCGGCTTGTTATCCGGAGGACGTCATATGACGTCCAGTCAGGATAACTGAGCCACTTCCCGGCCGTCATTTTGCATACGGCGGTCGGGAAGTGGTTAAAGTGACACACACAGTTTCCAGATGTTTGCAGAACAGTAGTATGGTTTCTCCCGGTTTTAGTTAAAGTGACACACACAGTTTCCAGATGTTTGCAGAACAGTGATATGGGTTCTCCCGGCTTATTTATACTTTTTTGACACAGTTTGAAGATGATTTTAGAACAGTTATATGGCTTCTACCGTTAATTAATATTTTTCAGACCCAGTTTGAAGATGGTCCACATCCACCTCCATTTTTGATTTTTGTATGTTTTTATTTTTTTTTTAAATGCTTTTAGTTATTTCCCTGTCCCCATTTCTTTGTAGGGCACTTGTCCCACCCTTACCCCCATTTCCTTCCTTTTGCAGACCTCTAGGACTTTCCAGCACTATTTTACAGCCATTTTTGTGCCTAAAAGTTCGGGTCCCCATTGATTTCAATGGGGTTCGGGGGCCTGGACAAAGTTCGGGTTCTGTCCGGACCCGAACCCGGACTTTGTCCTGAAGTTCGGCCGAACCAGCAGAACCCGAACTTCCAGAAGTTCACTCAACTCTACTGGTGAGCAGTTATATGGAATTTGTATAAGAAGTCATTTCTGTTAAAGGAGTCAATTCTAGCTTCTAAAGCAGTGGTTCTCAACTCCTGTCCTCGGGACCCACTAACAGACCAGGTTTGCAGGATAACTGAGGACAGGAGTTGAGAACCACTGTTTTAAAGGCTAAGGTTGTATTTACTTTTTCCACAGTACCCTATTACATCAATTGATATTCTCATTATACATATTAGAAATTATTTAAAAGGCTACTTTGTCTTATGTTTTTATTTAAAGGAGTTTTAAAGGCAGAAGATTTTTTATCTTAATACATTCCATGAATTATGATAAAAAAACCTTTTGTGTGTAGCAGCCTCCCCAGCATCCCCTAATTACTTTCCCGAGCCCCATCTCTCTCCAGCAATGTCCACGAATGTCTAAGCCATCCGGGACACTCCTCCTGATTGGCACAGCAGTTGCACCAAAGTCAATCAAAGTCAGTCGGCCAATCAGGGGAGAGAGGGGGCAGGGCTAGCCTGGGCTCTGTGTCTGAATGGATACACAGAGCCCTAACTCGGCTCGGGTGCCCACATAGGAAGCTGCTGGCTGTGGGCCCACTGGATAGGAGGGAGGGGCCAAGAGCAGCAAAGAGGGACCCAAGAAGAGGAGGATATGGGCTGCTATGTGCACAACCAACTGCACAGAGGAGGTAAGTATAATATGTTTTATAGACTTGCCTAGACAAAACCCTAATTTAAATACCACTAAAAAGTTGTGGGGGGATTTTAACAGGTTGTTCATACAAGGAAAGACATAATCATCTTGCAACTGAAGGATTTTTGTTTGGAGGAGTGGTCAACAATTTAACCAAGTCAATGTCAAAGACTGGTGAGCAGTTATGTGGAATTTCTATAAGAATTAATTTCTGTTAAAGGAGTCAATACTAGCTTCTAAAGCAGTGGTTCTCAACTCCTGTACTCGGGACCCACTAACAAGCCAGGTTTGCAGGATAACTGAAATGCATCACATGTGATATCATTTGCTGCTCAGTGATTGAAGTATTCTAGTCAGGATCTCCCCAATGTAATACTTAAAATCTGGCCCGTTGGTGGGTCCTGAGGACAGGAGTTGAGAACCACTGTTCTAAAGGCTAAGGTTGTATTTACTTTTTCCACAGTACCCTATTACATCAATTGATATTCTTGTTATAACTGTTAGAAATTATTTAAAAGGCTACTTTGTCTTATGTTTTTATTTAAAGGAGTTTTAAAGGCAGAAGATTTTTTATCTTAATGCATTTCATGCATTATGATAAAAAAAACCTTTTGTGTGTAGCAGCCTCCCCAGCATCCCCTAATCACTTTCCCAAGCCCCATCTCTCTCCAGCAATGTCCACGAATGTCTAAGCCATCTGGGACACTCCTCCTGATTGGCACAGCAGCGGAACCATTAGCTCCCGCAGCTGTCAATCAAAGTCAGTCAGCCAATCAGGGGATAGATGGGGCAGGGCTGGGCTGGGCTCCGTGTCTGAATGGATACACAGAGCCCTGACTGGGCTCGGGTGATCCCATAGGAAGCTGCTAGCTGTGGGGTCACTGGATAGGAGGGAGGGGCCAAGAGCAGCAAAGAGGGACCCAAGAAGAGGAGGATACGGGCTGCTCTGTGTCAACATTGTCTATAGGGTGTATTTACTATTTTATGTGATTTTATAGATACATACGCATGCACAAACCAAAAACAACCAGTCATTTATAAAAACAGCAAAATAATGTGTGGTAGACTATTTAAAGGATTATATAGCAGATAATTTTTACTCCCAAAAGTATATGGGTGATTTACTAAAGGTTTTGAGAATGTGTGTGAAGATTCTCTTTAATTAATCAATCAAGTGAATGCAACATCTCTATTTACTAATTTCATCTGCACATGACTGGATAATTGAAGTGAATCTTCACATACTTCATGATATGAATATTCTAAAATGCTTCAGTAAATAAGCTTCACTATATCAGATGACTTTTACAAGAAGGTCATTGTAGAGTTATTAATTAGTGAATGCTAATAATTAGAAAGCAGTACTGAGCTGCAATGTTGGAAACAGAAAACTATGTTGTAGTCCTGACAAGAACAATATAATAAATATTGTATAAACACTTTGTAATCACATAATCATATCTGCAAGACAAATGAGCACATTTACATCCTTTCAAACACAGATTTCTGAATGTTTATTTATTCTTCTCCACTTGACCAAGTTTTTTTTCAAGCCTGAATCATTTTTAATTGCAAATACATGCACGAAGAAGCTTTATTATTAGTCAATCTGGCCAGCAACCTGGCATTTCGGCAACTCAATACTTTAAACCATAAAGCTGTGATAGCTCTGCAGATTAAAACACAAAGCACCTCAGCCTCCTTTGGTATGTTTTGTGACTATTTTTCCTTATTCTTTATATATTCTTAGTATAAATAATGAGTCGTTCATGTTGGAATTTTTTTTCCCGGCTCTATTAAAGCTATTAACTCACCTGGTTCCTGACAAGAACCCCCCCCACCCAAATACACACACCTCCTTTACACTGCATATTTAGCAATATTCTGGATTTTGTGTATGAATCAGGTATATATGATGTCAGAGAATTTGGTAAGGTGACCTTTCTCAACATTTTCACAATGAAAGAACCCTTGAATTATTGTTCAGGTCTCAATTAACTAAAATGTAAAATATGTACACCTTACCATCGCCTCTATTCAACAATTATTTTTGTAATAATAAAGCAAATAATAACAATGGTCAGAAAAGAAATGCAGAAGTAAGACTGCTGATAGCTATAGAGTGATGATGCTGGAAGTGTGCAGGCACCATCAGACGAGTGATCAATTCACCACTGTTTTCTGCTTAGCGAACTCCAGCAATCTCTTGAAGAACCCTAGGTGTCCTCAGAGCTATGCTTGAGAAAGGCTGTGCTGAAGTGCTGAAGTGTTACCTGCTTTGCCTTGCAGAACTTTTACTTTGAAAAATATTCTGTGCTGTCTTCATGAAGGAGTTTGCTACTAGAAAGATACAAAAATGATTTTATGAGAGCACCACCTATTGCTACAGTGATTTTGGAAGCAATAGGTGAGAGAAAGGGGGATATTAAATTTGATTTGTGACCAGTTTGGAAAAATAATATTTGCCAAGTAGAAGTACAGATAGTTTAGGACAGGAAAAACCTCAAAAGAATTCAAAAGGCTCTTGCGGGGCGTGGAATTTGTGGCTTATCCTGCTGGACGTCATATGACGTCCAGTCGGGATAATACAACCACTTTACACCCAGCATTTTTCTATAGGTGGGCGGGAAGTGGTTAAGTTCCAGTCCTGGAAGTAATTGGAGTAGTGTCTTCATGCTAGCTATCCTACTTTGTGTAAAAGAGCTATACTATGCTACTGATTTGCTGTTTTGTTGCTGATCTAGATTAACATAACTACTCTCTTTGAAATGGACTGCTTTCTTCTTGCCTGCTGCTTGCCCAAGACCCTTGCCTAGATCTGACCACTCTCTTGCCTGCCACCTTGCCACAACCTCTTCCTAAATGTAACTACCGTTTTGCCTTAGGTTTAGTGTAGTCTTCCTGTCCTTGATCATCCCTTGGTTGGGCACTCCTGAGAGTTGTGCCATGATACCAGCCTGTGGCATAGAGCCCCAAGGGTCTTTAGGGCTCCTGACTCACTCCCACTATGATGACCTCTGTTGAAGGCCGGCTGATGCTTAGACTCTGTGCCTTGATTGAGCCTATGTTAGCTTCCAGGGGTTGTTACTGTAAAAGAAAGAAAAAGCCAGAAACTGTCTACTGGAGATCATTCCTTGCTCCTTTCACTTATGCCAAGAGAAATAGTTGATATTCTTAGCCCCATGCCCCACTTTGTGTGTTCCCAAGGGTATTACCTGTTTCTGATTGAGTTTCTGTGTTCTTTAAAGAATGACCAACTCCTGAGAGCCCAAATGTACCTGTGTGTTCCTGGTTCCTTGCTTTCTTAGCCTTAGAAGAACCTTGCAGCCAAATGCCCCAGAGACTATTATTTAAAGCATAATTCCACTTTTGTTGAGAAAAAAAACATTCTCCTCTGAGTGATCTATGTACATTGTATGGATTATAACAAACTTGTTGCAGATTCCTACCTTTTGTTATTCTGAAGAAATCCATGTGTGTTTGTCTGTGTCCCTGTTCTGAGTGGGTCTAATGGGAGTGGATTCATAAGTATCTGCCAGGCGTGCAGCTGCATGGCACTAAAGAGGAAAACTGCTGGGCCTGAATCCCTTTAGACTTGTTCCTATTGAAAGTATCTCTCCAAAAATGTCATTTTTGTTGCAGGGGATGCCTGAAATCTGACTTGTATGTCAGGCAGACTTCTGGGAAAACTGATGAGTCAATTACACAAGCAGTAAATTGGGTTTCTGGGGAGTGGTCAGTGCACACTCCGTACAGAACAACTCCAGGTAGCCATATTGCAATGCATTATCAAGAAATTACAGAGCTGCAGTTTTAAAAGGAAAGGTATTTTTTAATGACATTCAATTACAATATAATTAGTGTCTCAATTATATGCGCTATATTATTTTTTCTTTATTTGATATTTTTTCACTCCAAAAGTGGAGTTACCCTTTAAGTGTCCTCCTGTGTACCTCAGCAGCTTCAAGCATTCCAGTATTCATGTGTCTCTCTTGTGCACTTGAGTCCGCATCCAGCATTCCTATATCTGTGTACCCCCCATGCATAGAGATGGGCCAAACACCCCCCTTTCGGTTCGCACCAGAACTTCCGAACAGAGAAAAATTTCTGGCCCGAATGGTGAACCCCATTGAAGTCAATGTGACCCAAACTTGGAAAACTAAAGTCCCCATTTTTAAGGCTTTTACCCTTATAAGAAGGGTATTGGGTCCAGGTACTGCCCTGGGGGACATGTATCAATGCAAAAATGTTTTTTTTTAAATATAGTTTTTACAGGAGCAGTGATTTTAATGATGCTTAATGTGCTACAATAAAAATGAAAAAATCCTGGGAGGTCCCCTTAGTCTGCTTGTAAAGTGGAGCATCTGCACTGTGGATAGAACCTACTGCAGAAAAACTGACATTTCTAAAGAAAAAAATCAATGAAATGACATTAAAACTGCCAGCAATATAATACCATTGCCAGCAATAGAACAATGTTTAAAAAAATGGTGTAGGGGTCCCCCATAGCAAGCCATCCGGGTCTGGTATGGATTTTAAGGGGAACCCCATGCCAAAATGTAAATAAAAAAACACCATGGGGTACCATAGAGAATCCATACCAGACTCTTATCCAAGCATGCAGCCTGGTGGGTCAGGAAAGTGGGGATGAGTGAGCGCCCCCTCCTGAACCATACCAGGCCACATACGTTCAACATGGGGGGGTGGGTGCTTTGGGGCAGGGGGCTCTGTCTCATCCCCACAACCCTGGGCTGTGGTTGTGGGGGTCTGCGGGCCGGGGGCTTATCAGAATCTGGAAGCCCCCTTTAACAAAGGGGCCCCCAGATCCCGGCTGTGACAGACTGCTGACAGCCTGTTGGGTATTTCAGCCAAGAAGCTGCTTCCCAAGTTTTCTGGAACACGAGACCCACAAGTCTGGCTATAGTTACCTTAATAACTAGGCAACACCAAATTTGGAGTAAACCAGAAATAAGAACTGCTTTATTAGAGAAACACACTGAATTTATACAGAAAACCATCAGATAAGGGCTACTCCCATTCTAACAGACAATGGCCACCTTAGACAGTAGGGTTAAACCTATTATCATAACAATGACCACCTCAGACAGTCTGGCTCCTCCATAGGAATACCTATTTGGCTACATAACAAGCCAAAAACCAATTAGTGACCAGCTCTTTCAATTATCATGTATAGTTCAGAATCAAATAAACCAGGAGTAGTCTTTGTATATATGTCCTGGGAGATATTGTAGATTAATATTTCTGTTCCATTTTAAATAATCCAAACCACCTTCTCAGTGTCCATTAAATAGCTGTCAATCATTTTCACCCTGTGCCCCTAATAGACACATGGTGACCTAAACTTTGGAGATGCATGGGGAGCTGAAACAAGGGTTTCCCAACCTCCTCATAGGATTCTGGGTTCCATGGGTCCCTGCCCAGAGTGACTCCCATCACACCGGCCCCCTATGTAAATGAGTATGGGCTATATAGTACCCCTACCCATTCACAAAAAAGTGTAAAAATAGATGGAAACAGGAGGCAGTCAATCACGCCTCCGCTGCCACTGTCGGACCCCCCCAAAAAAATGCTCCTCTGTCAACTAAGGCAAACTGTCAACTAATGTTTGGCTTGATGTTTGACAGTTTTTATATAGGTAAGGGTGAGGCCACCTGGTGATATCACCTGGTGGCACCAGCCCCATGTGACATCACCAGCCCAGCATGCACCAGTTGGTGACATCACAGGGGGCGGTGCCACCAGATGACGTTGCCAGGTAACTCTTGTTAAAGGGGGCTTCCAGATTCTGATAAGTCCCCTGCCTGCAGACCCCCAAAACCACAGCCTAGGGTTGTGGGGGTGAGGCCCTTGTCCCCATCAACATAGGGACAAGGTGCTTTGGGGTGGGGGCAGAGCCCCCCTGCTACAAAGCATCTACACCCCATATTGAGGGTATGTGGCCTTGTATGGTTCATGCCCTGCAAATTTGGGTGTCCACCGAATGGGTGAACAGGCGATGTTCAGGCTGAACTTTTGCTTGGCCCATACTGTTTGCCCAACTCTACCCATGCACTCCTGCCAGCTTACAGTTTTCTTAGGCCTATGTTCTCCTGAGCATTCCAACCAGATTCCTGGGTTTCTGTCCCTCTTTGCCCCTTTGTACTTTAGTGTCCTGTGTATTCAGAACCCCAGTACTTTATTCAGAACCCCAGTCCCTTCATTCTGGTTTTCCACTTCCACTCTTGTGATTTGTGTGTCTCCCAGTAAATTCTCTATATTTATATGTTGCAGAATTCCGGTCATCTTTTCTGATGCTATCTACCTGTATATTACCATGCTCTAATTCCTTCCTCTGTCAGTTACTTTCTGTTCACGGGAATATTTTACCATGTCTGTTCCCTGTGCATGCCCCATTTATCCACATCACTGAGATTATGTATGCTGGAACTCATAATTATCCTGCTTGTTCCAAAAACAGTGGCTCCTTTGGAATCCAGTCCAAGCCATTTTTCTATCTCTGCCTCGATTTGAGGATTTGAGTCCCAAGAAGGTCCCTTTGTACCTGCAAACTGTCATTAAACTGTTTCATGAATACTTTTTGTAAAAGTCCCCACGGCAAGTCAATCAGATCAGATGGCGTGTAACCTTCTCGTATGAATTTCATGTGAGCAGGAGGATTTAGATCTAGAAAACAGCAACTATCTGTGTGAGAATTTTGTAAAATGTACACTGTTTCTAGCCTATTTAATGGGTGCATGAAATCCCTCCTCATATCCTTTTGGATTTCCCTTCCACTTTTCTAGGTCTTATGCAGATTTCTCTGTATTCTGAGGCTCCACTCCTGACCATTAAACCTACTGTTAAACCAAGGGCTACTGACATTATACAGTTCCAATCTTCCTTAGCAATAGTAATTGTATGCAATTCTGTTACCTATGCCAAACAATGTCCTTTCAAGATCTTTCAATCACATTCCTGAGCATCAGGCAGAAAAAAAGGACCCTGAAGATTGAACTGATTATTCTGAATATGAAACAGAAGATGATATTTCTTGGCATTCCAAAAATCAGACAGAAAAAAATATATATTCTGAGAATTTGATATATTGTTTAGAGGATGAAACAGAACATGATAGTATTTGTCATTCCAAATACTAGGCAGAGGAACTGGATCCTGAAGAATGTACTCATTTTTTAAATGATGAGGATGAGGATGGCCAGTAAAAGGTGTCCTCATCCCTGCAAACTTTCCTCTTTTGTAAATTTTGATTTTCATGTAGCACTTCCTGCTTAGGTCTACTCTCTCATAGCCATATAACCTACTAGTGACTCTGATATTCAAAGCCAACCTTCCCAAACCCATGTACCAGAACTTTTGTGAAATAAGAGATTCTTGATATGCAAAAATAAGAGATTCTTGCTAACTCTGCGTTTCTGGTACACCATCTGCCAGTAATCATGCCATTCTGTCTCTGAGGCCCTGTATCTTATGTTTGATTTTGAGGTCAGTACCCCGAGTTTGTCTCTGAGGCCCAGCACCAGAGTTTGCCTCTGAGGACCTGCACCTCAAATTTGTCTCTGAGGCCAGGCAGCCACAGTTTACCTCTGAAGCCCAGTACCTCTATTTTTCTCTGATGCCCAGCACCCACAGTTTGCCTCTGAGGCCTAGCACCCAGAGTTTACCTCTGATGCCAAAAACCTCAAGTTTGTTTCTGGAGCTCAAGCACTCCGAATTTGCTGCTTTGACTCAACAACCTGAGTTTACCTCTGAGGCCCACCACCACAAGTTTGTCCCTGAGGCTCAGTGAGTCTGTCCCTGAAGCCCAGCAACCCAAGCTAGTTTTGTTTGTGATCTAGATAGTCTTCCCAGAATATGTTTCTTCTAAATGTAAACCAATATTTCCTGCATATGTTAACTTCTCATTTTAGTCTTAGTTTTGTCATTTTCAATGAGCTAGACATAGCGGTCCCCGGGTTACAAACAAGATAGGGACTATAGGTTCGTTCTTAAGTTGAGTTTGTTTGTAAGTCGGAACAGGTACATTTTTTAAGTGTAGCTTCAGCCAAAAAGACTATTTTTAAGCTTTTTGGATAGTATAAGGAAGGGTTAACACCCCTGTAATGTTTGTTTTGCTGTCTATGTTTCTGTTCAGAAGATTTTAGCTCACTTCCTGTCCCAATGATAATTGGATTTTGAAAATTTTGGGTTGTTGTGGAAACAAACCTTGGTGATAAAGCATCAGTGGAGACACCTTTTTCCCATAATAACTCTTACAGGAGTGAATTTCCCTTCCTAGGGGGAGATTTCCTCTCACTTCCTGTTGTCTCCCTCCGTTTGTAAGTAGGAGTCGTTTGTAAGTCGGATGTTTGTAACTAGGGGACCGCCTGTATATACAACCTAATTCCATGTGATGTAGAAAGAGTGATGCAAAATGGTGTAGAAACGGCATTTGGGTGAAAATTAAACATATATGTATTCAGCCTCTTAGAATTAAATATATATTAAATAATTGCTGTGTATATTGTATGGTTTACGGTCTGATGTCACTATACATTAGAAAATAAAACTAAGTAAAGTAAAAATGAGTGCTCACACATCATAGCAACATTAATAGTCCTGTATTTGAGTGTGGAAACTTGGTACTTAGGAACATGGTTTTAGATGCTTTAGATGGGTTTATCAAGGAAAATATTTTATACGGTTTTACAATTCTTGCATTTTAGATGGCATATTGTTAAGTGCATGTAATTTATGGAGAAATCAAAATAAATATGAACTCTCTCAAACTTCATCAAGAATTGTAGTGCACATTGTGAGCTTTTTTTCTTTCCTTTTTTTCCCAATATAATTTACCTTAAAGTAATTGTTAAGTCTTGTTTGTTTTTCTATTAAAACAACAAACATGCCATACTTACCTGCCCTGTGCAGTGGTTTTTCACTGGGCAGCCCAGATCCTCCTCTTCTCGGGTCCCTGGCTGGAACTCCTGGCCCCTCCCTCCTGTTGAGTGCCCCCACAACAAGCAGCTTTCTATGGGGGTACCCGAGCCAAGCTGCAGCACTGTGTATCCATTCACACACGGAGCTGCGGTTTGGCCCCCCTCTCTCCTGATTGGCTAACTGAGTTCGATTAACAGCAGCAGGAGCCAATGACACCGCTACTGTGTCTCAGCTAATCAGGAGGGAGAGTCCTGGACGGCCGAGGCACTCATGGACATCAGTGGACAGAGATGGGGCTCAGGTAATATTAGGGGGGCTGCTGCACACAGTTTTTTTAGCTTAATGCATAGAATGCATTAAGCTAAACAAACCTTCTGCCTTTATAACCACTTTAATATTGTATGTCATGATCTGATGAATGTGTGTCAATTTTTGTATCTTCACTTATAAAGATACAATACAATACTTATAAGATACAATAGAGAGAAATGTTCAAACCTGATAATTATCATCTAAATATCTGTATATATGTTGCATCTAAGGTAGGATGCTACACCATGACTACACTTAACATAATTCAGAAAGTGTTCATATATTTACATTTATGATGCTCAGACTGGATAGAATAGTATATAACATATTGGGTGGTTTTCTACAGATTTATAAGAGAATTAGTGAAAGTTATCATTCTAGTTATAATTTGAATTTTGTTGATTCTGTTGTTTATAATATACTAAAGACTATGACACTGAATAGGGATGTGAAACTTTCCATCTTCATGGCTAAGATACTGACAAGTACGTCTATTGCTGTTTCAGCTAGAAAGATGATTTCATAACAATAATGCCAAGCTATCATTACCTACCACATCTTCTGATCCTGTTCAGAGGAAATATGGAATGAATGATACCAGTAACTGCTCTATTGAAGGCATTGTGGGTTGACAAAAGGCCTATAGCAAACAACAACAAACATAAAGTGCTGCTGGCAGAAGTTTCATTATGTTCTAATGTGGTTGTAATGAAGGTTGTGGAAGCTGAGCAATTCACCTTTAACCTTTTCACTGTCAGAACCATTTTTGTGATTTTTGCAAAAATGTTAAAATGCTAATTTTGGGTTTGAAGCTTAGTCTAAAACTCCAAACATTATTGATTTTGTATTTTTCAATATACATTTTTAGCAAAAATACACTACAGTTAATTTTAATGCACACAAACACAATATATTACTCACTTTTTTAGATTTTTACTGAGTAAATAGATACCAAACATGTCAAGCCTTAAATTTGCATGCGCCCATGAAACGGCAAAAAGCTTCAGCACCTGAAATTATCAATAGATGATGCTTCAAAAGCCCTTACAGGTCATTAGTGTAGAGTTAGCCATGAATAATGGCCCTTGAATTATTGATTTCACTCAGCTACACTAGATGTATAATTTTACGCATGTGTGAACATGGGGGTGGGGGGCGTATTAAACATTTTTTGTGCATGTTATTTTATTTTTTAATAATTTTTTCACATAATGTTATTTATATCACATAGAGGACCAATAGGTATCAATGTGATAGCATTTTACAGTTACAGGCTTTCTTTACTGAGACAAAATTCACTTTGTTCCAAATTCGTT
Source organism: Glandirana rugosa (assembly GCA_018402905.1). Classification (NCBI taxonomy): domain Eukaryota; kingdom Metazoa; phylum Chordata; class Amphibia; order Anura; family Ranidae; genus Glandirana; species Glandirana rugosa. Next base: position 523,979 of record BLSH010006784.1, on the reverse strand, counting down.
TCTAATTTGACAAATTTGTTAATTTAGAAATATTCAAATTAACGAAAACCAATTTAACAAATTTTTCTGAATATTCGAAAATTTGGAAATTTGAGAATTTGATAATTCAAAGATTTGAAAATTTGAAAATCCAAAAATTCAGAAATATGAAAATTTTGGAATTCGATAATCTAAAAATTCAAAAAATCCAAAAGTAAGAACAAAAATCCAAAAATTCAATAGAACAAAAATTTTAAAATAAGAATGAAAATCCGAAAATTTGAAAACCCGAAAATTTGAAAATCTGAAAACGAATAACTATATATATAACTAATAATAACTATCACTAACTCTTAAATTATAGGTATTGGAATTTCCTTTCAAATTTGGCTGTTAGTGAATGTAACAAATACAAATTTATCCGAAGTTACCAAATATCCAAAATAACTAATGCCATATCTAAACGCATGAATTAATACCAATGAATAACAATAATGATAATAATACAAACTTTTTATTACTGTTGTTTATTATTATTAATTTGCTCCGTTCCATTTGTTTAGATGCAGCATTCGTTCTTTCGGATAATTCGTAACTTCGGATAAATTAATATTCATTACATTCACTAACAGCCAAATTTGAAAGGAAATTCCAATACCTATAACTTAATAGTTAGTTATTATTAGTTATAAATTATATAAAACATCTTGCGCTAAATAATAAAAAAGACTGTTGCACTTTTACTACTCCTGGAATATGAGGAAATCATAAAAATAAGTAAAAAAATAAAAAATTGTGCTGTCTAATAAGTGAAAAAATAGTGTCCAAATGTATTGGGATTCAACACGCAATATTACAACACCTATTTAAATCTATTCCACAAAACCAATGTCCACATGTGTATCTTTTTATGATGTGTGTATAAATCTTGCTCCAAAATATTGTTACACTGTGCACGGCTCCCAGTGACAAAACAAAAATGATAAATCCATATAAAGATTAAATTTGCCTCTTACCATAACCCCATGATCTCTATATTATAGGAGATCATGGCACGCATTAGGTACGCAGATTGCAGATGTATGGCCTCTTCTAATCCGACCTCCATGATGGGTAGATCAGATAGCCAGTGTCTCCACACCGCACACTCCCGATCTCCATAATGAATGGATCAGATAAGATGTGAATCAGTGTCTCAGCCCAGTACATTTTGATCCAGACTCACGCTGTACCTCCCCTAGGTGTATATAGTGGATTAAAAACAGGAAAAGCTCATTGCGTAAAACATATAGGGTTTATTCAGTTAAAAAATGCACTTACAACAGTTAGGAATCAGATAAGCAGTAGAGAGAGGATAATCCAGCCTAGGGATCTCCAGGTCTGGATCATATTCACGTCACAACTTCTGTCTCGTTCCAACGGGTTTTCCCATAACAGGCTACATCTGGAAATGGATCCTCCATTCCCAGATGTAGCCTGTTACCTGGAGAAGAACGGAATTAATTAATTTTTCGGCAGTGCACGTCTAGTCTTTTAAACCTCTGTTGTTTCAGCAAAGAGAACCTGTCCCTGTAAAAATCAGTAGCCCTAGGTGTCCCACCAGAATACTGAAGTGGAGTGCATGGGAGACATCAGGGGTCTAATAGACCCCCTAATAGTTCCCTGATGTCTCCCCTGAACTCTCCCCTTCACTCCACTGCAGTATTCTGAAGGGAATCATAGGGCTAATGATCAATGTATTATATTATATGTATTCTGTCAGAATTGTCATCTGTTTCTGGCTTCCAATAAATGCTGCTTTCTCTAGAAAAGTACTGAATGCTGTTCATCCTGGATATGTGGAATGAATAATATTTTAAATACTCCTCCAATCATGAATTTTGTGACAATGACATGATTAAAACTGGTGGCTTGTCTCTTGTCTCTCAGTTACAGTTTTGATTCTGATGGTTCACTACTCTCTGATTTACCAGTTGAGCTTGGGTTGGAGTGTCCTGTTGCCATTTGCCAGGGTTGTGTAAGGAAGTAATGTTATGCTCTGTGCCTCGGGGTTAGCCTGCATCACCTGCTGTGGGTTTTGTCATAACAACAGCTTTTGACGAGTAGAGTGGACAGGTATTTTGGAAGTCCCTTTTAAAGGCAGCTTTCCTCTGTTTCACATATAGCAAATGGTGGATTATTCATTGATCATTAATTGCGTACACATAACTAATAGTGAAAAAGAGATACACCTGAACCAAAATTAGAAATGTTTACATTTTACATAAGTACTAAAGATAAGAGTTCTTCATATATGTTGGAAGGGATGAGCAACTATTGTGGCAATGCATTAATCTATTTCAGTCATTACACATATTAGGCTTTAGAATGCAACCTCTTGAGAAGAGCCCTTTTAATCCCTGTGTATTGAATTGCATTGAAACAGTACTGTCTTCCTTTATTTTTTAAAGTGCAGTGCAAGCTGTTGGAGCTATGCCGTATACATCCTGTACAATAACACCAGGAATAATGTCTACACGTTGGGAGTATTGTTGGGTTCTATATGGCCCCACAAAAAAACTTTTACTTCATATCTTATCTCTGTTTACATACAGTATATGGAAGTGAGCAGTGTAAAAAAACTTTTAGGCAAAAAATAAAAACCCAGTGTCTGCAAGTCACTAAATAGTTTTCACTGAAGTAACAATAATATGTATAACACAAAGAGGAAAACATTCCAAACAAGAACAATTGGAATGTGTCTGTGATTTGTTTTTTTGTTACCATTAGAAGATGAATCTAAAATCTGGCAGCTAAACATGTTGCAAGTGGAGGATTGTTTAAGTTGAATGCTTCTAGCAATTTGGTGGAGCCAGAACAGAGGGAGGAGTTGTGGGGAGGCTGGGAAAATGGACTTTGATGATATCGTATACATTTAAGATACAAACTTTAGTATAAAAATATACATTTTTATTTCAAACATCATTGCTTAAAATATACAAATTAAAAATAGACACAGGGCAGGGATCATGGCTCTAACTGGTTCTAATCATGGTGACAAACAAATTTGTACTTTCTGTAAACTCGACATGTTTTGTGAACAAAAACAACACCGCTGCTTCAGGAGTCTTTTTTAACAGAGGTATGTACAAATATATGGTAAATGCCTGTGTCACACTATGAATGAAGAAAAACATCATATTAGATAACATCATACACAGCATAATAACATGCATTAAACATTGGTACAAGTCTCGTGTATCGGCACCCCCCACATACTCCCTTACCCATGATGCAACCATGCACACGACCCATGAAATAGGTCTGTCCCGGTGGGTGTGAAAGCCCACAGCGTGCAAAACACTGATTCTGGATCTGGTTTAAAAATATATCAGAAAAAAGGAAATTAGTACCATTCGCTGGGAAAGTTCATCAACTATTTATTTATTATACGATATATCCAAATAACAAGTGTGGAGCAAGAACTTTGTAAGTTGCTTAGATCCCTTGTCTTTTTTAGGTGATGTTTTTTTGTTCAGGATGATTGCATTGAAAGTCCACCTTTCCCCAACAGAGGTAGCACAAAGTGATGAAGTAGGACCTTCCCTAACTATCTCTATTAAATGAAGGCCCTCTCCTTATCTGTTCCTCACAGGAATAAACAATTGGTAACTGCATTTTCCCACAACTAATATAGTCACCAAATTAACAAGAGAGATATACAGTAATTTCCGTTTGTAACCAAGGCACTCTCAAAGGATCACCAATGTCCTTAGATATGGATAATTTTGACCACAATAGGACTTTTAGCTTTGTCTCCTAGTTTGCTCACTGAAAGCACACAAGCTGTAACCAATACGAACAGTACCTGCGGCCATGTGAACACTGTCTAATTTCCATTACATCACTCACATATCAGTGTGCTGAAACATAGAGCAGCTTCCACAACCCCTCTGCAAGGAGCTTTAGCCTTTCCTTGCCACCCTAAAAAACAGGAAAGGAGAAGGAGGCACAGAAGCATGAACTACCCTGATATAAATTAAAGTTGTATAATACAGTTTTACCCTACGTTCACACCTATGCACTTTTTTTGTCCGTTTTCTGTTTTGCAGAAATGCACTACAGTCCATTTAACATGGTTTCCTATGGTACACGTTCACATCTAAGCATTTTTCAGCTGGTGCATTTTTGGAAAAGGTTGGGGACTTTTTTCCCGCAGCAGATTGCATTTTGCGTGTAATAGACTTCAATGGAGTCACACCTGATACGCAAGTGTTGCATTTTTGATACGCTTTTAATTCACTTTGCAGAGTTTTATTTCCCCTTTAAAAACACTGTATATAGCTGGTTGCTAAGGAGTGGGAAGCCAGTTGTCATATACTTAACAACCAATGAGTCATCAACAATCAACAGCACCCCCCATGTTGAGGGCATGTGGCCTGGTATGGCTCAGGAGCAGGGGTGCTCATTTGTCCCCTCCTTTTCCTGACCTGCCAGGCTGCATGCTCAGATAAGGGCCTAGTATGGATTTCGGGGGGGACTCCACGCCATTTTTCTCACTGAGTTTTTTGCCGGCAATTATTTTTTTTACATTCAGCTGTCAGCAAAAAAAATGTGGGTTTAAAAATGCGCTTAAAACATGCCTGAAAAATGCATCAACCGCATGGATGTGAACCTAGAATTAAACTAGATTACCTCTCATAGAGAACATCTTTTGGATTGCAATGCCCCCTAGTCCCCAAATGTTTTAACAATAATATTTACATTAGATCACTTATCATCACTTTCAAATGTGAAGGTATTATTAAAGGGGTTGTAAAACCCTCAAGGTTTTTCACCTTAATGCATTCTATGCATTAAGGTGAAAAACCTCCTTTAGTGTAGTAGCCCCCCAGAGCTCCCATTTTACTTACCTGAACCCTGTCTGTCCTGCTCCTGAGATGGCACACCCACTCCAGCCAGTGTCTCAGATCCTGATTGATAGCAGCACAGCCATTGCCTCCCACTGCTGTCAATCAAATCCAATGTTGCCGAAGCCGGGGGGCGGGTCAGAGCCCTGCTGTCTGTGTCAATGGATGCAGCAGCAGGACTCGGGAGTGTGCCTGCACAAGTGTCCCCAGGAAAGTTCTTCCCCGTGGGGCACTCATTGTGGGGAGGAGCCAAGAGAACCGTGGAAGGACTTCAGAAGAGGAGGATCGGGGCCACTCTGTGCAAAACCCTTGCACAGAGGAGGTAAGTATGACATGTTTGTTATAAAAAAAAGAAGCTTTACAATCACTTTAACTTCAGAAGTTTCATTCCAAGCAACAGAAGGACTGTACCTCAGCTAACCTGCTTATTTTTCATGAAGCAAGCAGATATAAATCAAAGCAATGACAAACTCCACTCCAATGTTTGACAAGTTCCCCTGCAATACAACAAAACAGGCACATATAAATTAAAGCAATGACAAAATATACTCAAATTTTGTCAAGTTACGGTGTGATATCACATGGCCAGAAGGTGGTTTAAGATCATCAATCATGTAATAGCTGTTCTGTTATTCTTTTGTACATCTTTATTTTTTTTAAGAATTTTTAACTTGCTGACACTATATTTTGTCCTTTATTCTCATTATAAGACATACACTACATCATTGTTTTTTAAGTTCCTTTTTACTATTTGACACCTGCCTTTGGGCTAGATATGTGCAAGAGTCCAAAATGTTTCTTAGGCACAAACAGTGAAGTTGAAAAAAGTGCTTTATCCTAATCCAGTATGTAACCTCCATTTTACTCTATAAAATGCATTAAACTAAAATGTATAAAAAAAGCCATGGTGGTATACCAATAAATACTGTATATCTTATTAGAAAACAAATGTTTTAAAGCTTGCTCCAGTAGCAATCAGCACTTATGATCAAATCATAAGTCAGCATTTCATGAATTCCAAGATGATATATTTTTTCTAGCTTTAAACACTTGACCTCCAAAAGATTTACACCCCTTCATGAACAGGCGATTTTTTGCGATACAGCACTGTGTTATTTTAACTAATAATTGCGTGGTCATGTGTCCTTTTTTCCCACAAATAGGGCTTTCTTTTGGTGGTATTTGTTCACCTCTGCATTTTTTAGTTTTCACGATATAAATAAAAGAAGACCAACAATTTTGAAAACAAAAACAACACTTTTTACTTTCTTACACATATCCAAGAAAAAAATGGAAACAATCTAATTTCTTCATCAATTAGGGCCAATATGTATTCTGCTACATATGTTTGGTAAAAAAAATACCAATAAGCATTTATTGATTGGTTTGCACAAAAAAACTTATAATGTCTATAAACAATGGGATATTTTTATTTATTTATTTTACTAGTAATGGCAGCGATCAGTGACTTATTGTGGGGCTGTGGTATTGCGGCAGACATTCTGATACTAACTGACACTTTTTGGGAACCAGTGACACTTATACAGTGATCAGTGCTAAAACTATGCGCAGTCACTGTACTAATGGCACTGGCTGGGAAGGGGTTAACATCAGCGGTGATCAAAGGGTTAACTGTGTGCCTAGCAAGTGTTTTACTAAACTGTGGGAGGTGCTTTTACTAGGGGAAAACACAGAACCTAGTCCCTGTTTTGCAGAGACACAGGATCCAAGCCTCCCTTCCTGTCAGAACAGAAATCTGCCTTGTTTACATAGACAGATTGCAGTTCTGCCTCTCTTGCTGATGATCAGTGGGTGCTGGCGGACATTGAATCTGTGGTACTCGCCGATTGGCTCCCACTGTGTGTAATCACAGCAGGAGCAAGCCACCGGCAGCATGCATTTGCGTCCCCTACCCAGAAGTGCAGGATCATATATATATATATATATATATATATATATACATGATGCTGCACACAACTGCCACCCTGTAGCAGTAAAAATGCTATAGGGCAGTTGCTAAGTTGTTAAAGGCATTAGCATGCCTTATTGTCTCAATAAAAGACAGAGTTTGTTCTGCAAGAGTGCTCAGCAGTTCTTCTGTCACTCTCTCATCATTTCTTCTCTGCTTTTTCACAGGAAAATACTGCTGCTGCTGCCTCAGAATCCATATTAGCAGGCTCAATGCTATGTACTGACACTTTGCAGTCTTTATGGTAAATGCTGCTGCCTCAGACTCAATGTTAAGTGTCCCAATTCCATGTACTTACACTTAGCAATTGCTACTGTAAATGCTGCTGCTGCTGCCTCAGAATCCATGTTAACGGTCCCAGTGGAATGTACTGACACTTTGCAATCTTTATGTTAAATATTGTAAGAGTCTTTCAAACTTTTCTAGATTTTCACCTCCTTTTGTGATCAAAGTATAAATTTTTCTTTTATCACTTTGGCTGGTCTGGTTTTGACAATTTCCCCTTTATTCATGTGCCCCTTATTAATTCAAATGTACAGTCAAAAAATCATACATACAAATGTTATGTCAAACTAAATGCAAAAAAAAAAAAAAATGTGAATAAGAGTCCCAAAAACACCAAAGTCCAAATTCACCAATGTGATGATAAAGGAAATGTTAACAGTCCCAAAAAAATCCACCAATATGATCATGAGAAAATCTTGCATAACCGGATGTTTGCAACACCAAAGTGCACCAACACCTGAAGTTAAAGGGACTCTTACCAGAAAAATTAGACCCTTTATATAAAGAGTCAAATGAGAATGTAGGTTAAAACATCATCAATGGGAAACTGGTATCACCTCCAAATCTCAATATAAGATCACCATGATATGCCATCCAGTAGCCCAGAATAGTCCACCGTACCATAAAAGAGAATTAGGGAAACTCACATAGTGTAAAACTGTGTATAACTTTTTTATTATCAGAAAATAAATCAAACTTCTCACAAAGTAAAAAATACAAGCGCTTGTTTAAAAGTACAAACCCGGGAATACATCTGGCCACTTACTAATTGCAGCATGCATGGTGACTTCATGAGTGTAAGCTCCACTCTATGCGTTTATTCACATTTTGACATAATTGGGGGCACAGACGCTATGTGTCCCTTATCAGTTCTTTTTTTTTAAACATTATTTTTCACTTGATACAAAGGTAAAAGGTACAAAGTATCTCAGTCAATCTCATAATGCATCTATCTTTTCGGGCATCTTACAATACACAGAGAGAAAGATAACATCTAAAGTATTACTGTTCATAAAATGAATGAAAATCTCTGAGTTTCATTCAGAATTCAGGGACTTAATTGGTAGGGCCTACCTGGGAGGGGTGATCAACAAAAATACATATGCATTTCTTAATGTATCACACCCTATTACACCTACATTTTATTTGTTACCTAAGGTGCATAAGAACAAAGATACCCCTCCCGGTAGGCCTATAGTCTCTGGAATCAGTTGTATATCTGAGAAGGCAAGTCAGTTGGTTGATGATTGCCTGAGGCCTTTCGTGACAACCCTACCCTCTTATATCAAGGACACCAGGGATCTCCTTAGGATCCTGGATGATATCAGGATTCCCATGACTGCTTGATTGGTCACTATTGATATAGAGGCACTCTACTCTTCAATACCACACATACAGGGCATTAATATTATAGCTGATTATCTCAAGACACAGGATAAAAATTTAGCTAAATTTAATGCCTTTGTCTTGGAATTGTTGGAGTATGTGCTATCCCGAAAGGTGTTTATGTTCAATGGTTCCCACTACCGCCAGGTGCAGGGTGTGGCGATGGGCACTAGGTGTGCCCCGTCGTACGCCTGCCTGTACCTGGGGGAGTGGGATACCATATTCTTTGAGGACTTGTCTGTGTACCTGTGCCACTTTCTTTCATAGATGATATCTTCATCATATGGACAGGTACAAGAGAGGAGCTTGATAGCTTCATGGCATGGTTGAATAAAAATGACTTTAACCTAAAGTTTACGATGGAGTGTGACCTGTCCAAGGTCACCTTCTTGGATATTGAGATTAGAAAGGACGCAGGAGGACATGTCATTACTGACCTGTATCGCAAGCCCTCTGCGGCAAATACAATCCTCCATGCCAGGAGTGCCCATCCAGAGCCTCTAAAGAGCAGCATCCCATATGGGCAGTACCTTAGACTCAAGAGGAATTGCAGCAATCATAACGCATTTGTAGCTCAGGCAGAATTACTTAAACAATGCCTCCTTAGACGAGGCTACAGTCATAAATACCTGAAGAGGGCATTTAATAAAACTAAGGCCAAGTCCCGGCAATCTCTTCTTTTCTCCCACCCTCCCCCTGCCCCTCAGGAACAGACGCTCATTATCATGTGGTTCTCCAACAATGCCAACCAGGTTAGAAAGATTTTTGATCAACATTGGCATCTCTTACGAGATGACCCTGTAGTGGTCAAATATGTAGGTGCGAGACCTTCTATCACCAAATATGTAGGTGCGAGACCTTCTATCACCTACCGCCAGGCCAGGAGCCTAAAATACCACCTTACTCACAGCCACTTCACTAGCCCTACTATTACTCTCCCTTGGGCCAAACCACTTAGAGGAACAAAAAGATGCGGTGACTGTAATTTTTGTAAATGGGTGTGGTAGCCGAGAACTGTTCATTTACCCAATGGTCAGGCCTGGACCCCAAGATATTTCATAGATTGTAGAACGGTAGGTGTTGTGTACTACATGGAGTGCCGGTGCAAGGCATTCTATGTGGGAAAAACAAAAAGACCGTTCCACCATAGGATCAGGGACTACGTTTATGAAATCTCAAATGGCAAATTGGAGTCAGCCATCAGTCGCCACATTTGTTTATACCATAACGTTAACCTTGATTTTATGAGATTTTTTGCCTAATAGCATGTAAAGGAATCTGATAGGGAAGGCAATATAGACACGTGCCTCCTTCGCCTTGAGACAAAATGGATTTTTACGTTGGGGGCCACCAAGGCCCCAGGCTTAAATGAAAATATACGTATTAAGCCCTTATTATGATCAGTCAATTTAGATCAAGATGGAGTTAAGAACTTTTGGGCTTGGTTGGATTTGGATACTGCTTTCCTGACAATGATATGGATTGAGGTCCTTTTGACCATGTATTTTCTCGATACCACCTTGCCAGAAAAACAAAAAGGGTGTATCTTACGGAACGTGGCCGTGAGGTACATCATGTG
>BLSH010006784.1:486706-497964 GCA_018402905.1 Glandirana rugosa | reverse complement strand
GCTTCCGGCACTATCCTGCACCACACACCCCCTGCACTTACTGTTTGTAGAGTGGGGGTGTGTGGAGAGGGCGGATGGACGTTCTGCTCCTCGGGTTTCCTGTTCTTTGCCAAAGCTCCTAGGCATCCAATAGGATCGCCTGGCACTTTGGGCAATCAGGAAAAATATCTCATTTTAGCTAGGTGAGGGATGCCTGGGTTTGGCGCCCCCCCTGGCCTGGCGCCGTAAGGCAGCTGCCTAAGCTGCCTTATGGTGGCGCCGGCCCTGGGGGTTGGGTATAATAAGAATGGAATTTTGGTCTGGGTACGCATTCCTCTAATGCGCATTGCCATGAGTTTCCGAGCCTTGTTTCCGGTGGAATATTGGGTGGCTTTTAGTTTACGAAAATTCTTCTCATATTTTTGTAATAGAAGAGCTCTAAGTTCTTGTCTCAGGGTAATTAATTTTAGGTTTAGGGTAGGCGAGGGGGAGGATTTATTTTGTTCATCTAAAGATCTAATTTGAGTTAAGACCTCGTCTATCCGCTGCGTCCTCCTCTTTTTTTGCAATTGAGCTATATTTTATTAAGACTCCTCTTATGAATGCTTTGTGAGCCGTCCATAAAGAGGAGGCTTTCTCCACAGATCCAACATTGTGTAAAAAGTATTGTTCTAGTTGCTCCTGAATTTCGTCTGCATACGTAGGCGATTTTAACAAAAAGGTTTTGGCTTTCCATACATTGGGTGGCATTTTCTGTGTTGCAGTATCTAATGTGATTGAGATTGGTGCATGGTCCGACCATGTTATCGAGTCAATGTGGAAGTTTGAAATTTTCTGGTGTACCCACTTATCTGCTAAAAAAAGATCAATCCTTGAGTAAGAATTATGTGCCATCGAGTGAAACGTGAATTTTTTTCTGTTGGGTGGTGGCATCTCCAAACGTCAAAAAGATTGTTGACTTGGAGGAAATGAAATAGTTGTGTGGTTCTCCTGGGTTTATAGTTAGTGGTGTCCATTCGAGTGTCCAGGGTGAGGTTAACAATGCGCCTTGTCGCAACTTTACTTTCTTTTGCAGTTTGTTGAGGAAGGATAGTTGTCTCGAGTTAGGTGCGTACACACATACTAGAGTTACTCTAACAGAGTTTATATCACATATTAGGATCAGGTATCATCCTTCTGGATCCGTGATTGCTTGGGTCAACTTAAAGTCTATGGTGTTCTTAATAGCAATAGCAAACCCTCTTTTTTTCTTGGGGCTGCTCGCTAGGTAGACATTGGGGAACTTTTTGTGCTGGAATCTCGGGGTTGCTTCTTTTTTGAAGTGCGTCTCATGTATGCATATGATGTCTCCACCTAATTTTAGGGTTGTTTGCCAAATAGACGCCCTCTTGGCCGGATGATTGAGGCCTTTGCCGTTTATGGATATTATTTTCGTGTCCATTGTAGTGTATTTGGGTGATGGGTGTTAGGATACTCACATTTAGAAGATCGTTCTCTGATTTTCCATGGGTCTTTTGGGTGCAGGTGCTTGATAGACTTCATCTTTGTTGAGCAGGTAGGTGTCCTCAGGTTTGGTGTGACGTGCAGAGACAGAAAGGGGGGAATTGAACAAGTGAGAGAATAACATATAAACAAAATACGAAAAGTCTTGCGGCGGGAGGTATGCTTCCCAAGCTGCATTTCTGATATCTGGGGGAACAAGTTCGTATTGGTTCTATGCCGTGGTTATTGAGCCATTCAAGGGGGGAGATGTTGTTGCTTAGAGTGTATGTTCGCAAGCCCTATCAGAATTTAGGCCGGAACTGTTTGTTTGATTTGTGCCATAAAGGAGGTCCAGGACTCTGGGGTTTCCTGGTATGTTGTGAACTGTCAGGTTCAGGGATAATCCCCCATTCTTTCAATAGGGCCAGGCCTGTCGATACTGATGTAACATTGTAGGACCTGCCATTCCTTTCTATAGAGATTTTGGTAGGATGACCCCATTTATATCCTATGCTGTGATTGCGTAGTGCCTTCGTGATTGTGTTAAGTTGGCGCCTGAGGTCCATGGTATGTTTTGATAAATCTGCATATATTTGAATTCCATCGTATGGCTCTGATAATTTTCCCATGGCTCTGGCTTTTTTAAGGATCTGTTCTTTGGTTACATAAAAGTGCACCTTCATAAGCACGTCCCTAGGTGTTTTTTCTTTTTTTTTTTTTTTTTTCTCTTTCAATATGTTTATTAGTTTTATATCAATACATAAAACAGATATCAAAATATTTTGCTTAAAGTCACAAAGTATTATACAAGGAAATGAAACAAAGCGAGAGAAGATACAGCTCAGACAACAATATTGTGGATTAGACTACAGGAAATTGATTTACCGTTCATCATATTGATGGCCATTTATATTCCCTAGGTGTTTTTTTCTGGTAGGAAGGACGGCTTGGGTAGGCGATGTATGCGGTCTATAGTCAGTTCTATGGGCTGCAGGTCTGGAAGGAGAGCCCAGAACATATCCGTGGCATACTTGTTTAAGTCTTGGGATGTCACTATTTTGGGTACCCCCCTTAACTTTAGGTTGTCCCGTCTTGCACGGTCCTCTAAATCCACGATTTTCACGCGGATCCATTGATTTTCTTAAATGGCATCTTCGTTGGCGTCTATTAGCTCATTAACTGTATGGGTAATGTCACTGACTGCATTTTCCAATGTGTGGATTCTGTCTCCTAGTGATGTGATTTCTGAAGTTATTTTTTTTGTTAGGAGGGTGAAGTCTGCATGGATAGACTGTTGTAGCGTTACTAGCATATCTTTCAGCAGTGTGTCCATTACAGGCTGGTTACTAGTTGGGAAAGCTGCCATGGATGCGTTCAGTGTCATACTGTGTGTGGGGGGTAATTCCCACTGACTCACCGGGCCGTCCGTGTGGTTGTCCATGCGCTTCTTCGCCTTAGCCAGGCTGTTGCATGAGGGACTAGCTGGAGGTGTTTTGTGTTGAGGGGATGAACCTGACGCTCCCAGTTGTTGTTCGTCGTCTGGGAGGTCAGTGTAGTGTTCCTGGGCCTTGCTGCCTTGTGATGCATCCATGCTGCCGGCGCCATCTTGTCTTCCCCCTCGTGCAGAGGGGGAGAAGAATTCGGTCAGCTTGTGTGGCCGCCTATCGTCCTTGCGCTTCCGTGACATGTCTCTGATGTTGTGGGAGATGTCGTCTTGCTGTAGCGGTGGTCGGCTGACTCTATTTAGGGCTATCGTCGCTGTGCTCTCCCCTAAAGCTCTGGAGCTCGTTCAGAAGGCTGCCATCCACAGCGCGCGCAAACCACGCCCCCCCCCCCAGGTGCAACATTTTGAATGCAGCTAACCTTCCTGACCATGACAGTTCATGCTTAGCTAGGGATTTAAGAGCTACTTGAAGATTTTGAAGCATCGGGGTATGATTTGCTGCATACAGAGTTTTCACTGACTTGGTTAGCTGGATGCCTAAGTAGGAGATATGGTCAGAGTCAATATGACGTCATCTGGGAACAGGCTTATTTTGTGTGTGTCTTGGCCAATGTTAAATCCTGAGATTCTAGGGTTGGACCATATCAGGGTCGCTAGGGGCTCCATCATGAGATTGAAAATTAATGGTGAGAGTGGGCATCCCTGCCTAGTGCCGTTACTGATCCTAAATGGTTTAGATAGTGCATTAGAAGTGAACACAGGGCCATAATTGCATTAAATATTTTATCTTGGAAACCAAATTTATGGAGAACTGCACGTAAGTAATTCCAGTGGACCCTGTCGAACGCCTTCTCTGCATCAAGTGACAGGAGCAGAGAAGGCACTCCGGTGGACTCCGCATGGTGAATGATATCTATTAGGCGTCTTGTGGCGTCAGAGGATGTCTGCCTTTGGTAAAGCCCGTTTGATCTTTATGAATCAGGATTGGGAGAATGTCAATTAGGCGTGATGCTAGGGTTTTTCCATAGATTTTGGTGTCTAAGTTTAACAGGGAGATTGGTCTGAAATGTTGGTGTACATTAGGCTCCTTCCCTGGCTTGAGCAAAGTGATTATTGTAGCTTGTAACATTTCAGGTGGTAGGTAGGAAGAGAGCGCAGCATTATCGAAGATCTTGATCATCTGAGGAATTAATATATGAACACATTTTTTATAATATTCTCCCGTCAAGCCGTCGGGTCCTGGTGCTTTATTGGCTGGCATTTTAGTGATGGAAGTTTGGATTTCTTGTGGCGTAAAAGGAGCGTTTAATTGTTCTAATTGTGAGGCTGATAGAGAGGGTAGACTTATGTTTCCTAGAAACGTATCTATGTCTTCAGATGTTGGTTGGTATACCGATTGGTCCTTGGCTAAATTATAGAGATCACTATAGTACGTGCTGAATGCATCAGCTATTTTTTGGGGATCTGAGAGTTTTTGTTTGGAGTGGGGGTGGATTATGTATTCAATTTGTGACTTAATGCGGCACCCTTTGATGCAGCATGCTAATGTTTTGCCGTCTTTGTTAGAGGTGGAGTATAGAGATGCTTTGATTCTATTTTGCATCTTGTTGTAAGTATCTAGGAGGAGAGTACAAATCTCTAATCTAAGGCTGATAATTTTGGACGTGTGGGGTGATTTTGGGTCTGCTTTTACCTGTTTTTCCAAGTCTGAAATTTGGGCTAGAAGTGAATCAACACGCTGAGCTCTCTCCCTTTTAAGTCTTGAGCCTATTTGGATTAGGTTGCCTCTGATAAAAGGTTTATGGGCATTCCACACCACAGCAGGGTCCCCCACAGATCCCTCATTGATCTGGAAGTACTCCAGTAGCTGCTTGATGAGAGTTTCGGAGTGTACGCTATGCTGGAGAATAAATTTGTTGACTCTCCACATGGTGATTGGGGTATGTACATTAGTATTGTTCACCGTAATACTGATTGGGGCATGGTCCGACCTTGATGTGGTGTGGATTTCAGAGGATTTAATCTTCTGCAATAGATATCTATCAACTAGAAACAAATCAATAAGCGAAAACATCTTGTGAACTGGGGAGAGGTAAGTGTAGTCTCTTTCTGAGTCATGATGACATCTCCAAACATCATAGAGCTCTTGCGCTCTGAGGAATGATTGTAGAGTGGGATCTCTTCTTTTTCTTGGGGCGGATGAGTCCAGCTGGGCGTCTGGAACCATATTGAAGTCTCCGCATACGATAGTATGTCCTTTTTGTATGTTTTTTTTTTAAATATTCTTTATTTTTTCAAAGTTTTTCCAATACACATTAACCATACAAATCCATACTTACAGTAGGCAGTGAAAACATATGCTTTACCTATCATGGCACTCATTTGACATACATTATAAGCCCAATTACACCCTCTACTAACTTAATGCAGACTAATTACGGGGCCTTGTCTACCTATACAACTTTACATGTCTTCGTATATTACTTTAGACCTATTACTTTTAGAGAGCCAAGACCACATGCTACCTACATATCCTTTTAACAAAAAGAGAAAAAAAAAAAAAAAACAACACCACACACAACACCCAGAGCCGGGAACCACTAATTAACCTCCTGACTGCGCACACCTATCCCGGTTTAAGATCTTATTTCTCTTCCATAAGTATCTGACCATATTTCCTTGAGCTTGTATATATTACCCATTGTGCCCATTTTTTCCTACACTCTTCTTCTCTCCCTATCCTGATGGCTGTAATATACTCCATAGAAAAGATATCTGCTACTTTACTCAGCCACTGGCTGATTTTTGGAGGTGTTTCTTGCTTCCATACTACTGGGATGCAGGATTTTGCTGCATTCAACAACTGGATCAACATTGATTTCCTGTACTTACGTTTGGGAAGGGTAGAGAGATGTAGGAGATACCCTGCCTGTTCCTCTCCCAAGTCGTATTCGGTCAAGTATTTTATAATCTCTCGTACACTTTCCCAAAACCTGTCTAGCTTGTCACAAGACCAAAAAATATGCAGTAGAGAACCCTCGTCTTTTCCGCATCTCCAGCATTTGTTCTCTTCATCGGGAAAAACCCTCTTTAACAGAGAAGGGACCCTGTACCATTGTGTAACAATTTTATACGACAACTCCTGGTATTTAGTTGCTACCGAAGAGTAATGAGCAAAATACAAAATTCGCTCTCGTTGCTCTTCGGAAAATGTACGACCTAAGTCTCTTTCCCACTTCTGTATGAAGCTTGGTATGTAGCCTTCCTTAGGCTCTGTTAATATTTTATATACCTCTGACACTCCGTGGCTGATGGGGCCTTCTGTCGTACACACTTTTTGTATGTTTTTGAGTTTACGCATCACTTTTTGTAGAAATTTGAGTTGGTGGCAGTTCGGTGCATATAAATTCAATATAGTATAGATGGAGTCATTTAATGAGCAAGTGAGTATTATGAACCTGCCATTTGGGTCTATTAGTGAGCTGTATAGCTGAAATTTCAAAGAGTTCCTCACTGCTATCAATACTCCCTGTTTTTTGACTGAGGAGGGAGCAAAGAAAGTGTGGGGGAAAGAAAGTGTGGGGGAAGTCCTTGTGGGTGCACATTGGTTGGGCATCTTTCTGGAAATGTGTCTCTTATGCACAAATTATATCGCAATGAAGATTAATGGCAGTTTTCCACAAACTATGCCTCTTTACAGGATGGTTAAGGCCATTGGCATTTATAAAAATAATTTTGAATGGCATAGTGCTGGAGGTGAGTATGTAGTGGTGTGGGTTTGACTTACTGTTGTGCGATGGTCTCTGTAGTGAGTCAATGGGTTATTGGCGTGAAGATCTGTGACTCGCCGAGCTTGTTGACGGACGTTCACGTAGGGTAGCTTTCAGAATTTATGACTCTGGAGCAAAGAGCTAGGGAAAAAAAATACTGTCAAAAAAAATGAAAAAAAGTACACCGCCTTTGGGGGTAAACAGTTACTGTCACCAGCGTGAAGCCCGGCCAGGGAGGTGATCGCTCATTATGTAGCTGAAATGTGAGAGTTATTAGCCTTCCGTATTGTGATGGTTACCAGCATATTTATCACGTTGCGGCAAAGGGCATTTTGGAATGGAGAAAGGATTAGTGTTTTGAGGGAGATCAATAATAATTCCCCACTGGAATAGTAGCTTCACGCCCTCTGCAAGTGAGGAGATGAGGTGGTTTGTTCCATTCTTTGAGATTATGAGAGTTGCAGGGTATCTCCATTTATATGGAATGTTGTGATTATTCATAGCCTTCGTCACTGGGCTTAGTTGTCTGCGGAGCTGCAATTTATGTTTAGATAAGTCTGGATACAGTTGAATGTTTTCAAATGGTACGGGGGGCCTCGACTGCAGCCTGATTTCTCTCAGTAGTTTTTCCTTAATGTGGAAAAAGTGTACCCTCATAAGTACATCTCTAGGAACTGATGCTGCCAGGTGTGGTGGTTTAGCTATCCGATGAATTCTGTCTATTAACAACTCAACGGGTTTGGCATCTGGAATGGCAGCCGCCATTAGGTCCTTAGCATACAGGTGTAGTGCTGTTGGTTGAACCGATTCTGGGATCCCTCTTAGTTTTATATAATTCCTGCGGGACCTGTCCTCCAAACCTGAGAGTTTGGTTTTAATCCACTGATTGTCTTCTAATATATTATCATAAGAATCCACCAGTGCATTTATGGTGTTCGTGCTGTCCTCCATTTTGTGTTCAATGTATGTGACTCTGTCGTCTAGGCTGTGGATGTCAGCGGTGAACTTAGAGATCATGGAGGATAGGTCTGTTAATAATGAAGCTTGCAGGGACAGTAACATGTCCTTTAAGGTCGTATCTATAACTGGCTGACCAGTTGTTGGGAAGGCCGCCATTGAGGAGTGCAGTGCCTGGTTAGATTGTAGGGGTTGAAATGGCACCTCTGCATGAGGAGATGATGGCGGGGAGTCAAGCCGCATTCTAGTCTTGGCGGGGCTGCCACTTGCTGGGCTGTCGGCTGTGTGGGTTTTGAGCGGTGTTGGTGGGGGCAAGTTACCTGGCGTATTCCGGGGATTGTTGGGTAGGTCCATGTAGGCCTCAGGACTCATTGTAGATTCTGCTGCGGCACCATCTTGAGCAGACCACATCCGAGGGGACGTCTTCTGGAAGAAGGCCGTCAGCTTCTGTGGCCGGTCCTCTCCCTTCCTTTTGCCTGACATTGTGTGCAGGCCGTTCCGCAGTGCTTGCGGATCTGATCGAGGTGTGCTGGACTTATGTGAGGACTCTCCCTGTCGTTTTTCATCGCACTGGCCAGAGGAGCTTCTCAGTCAAGCGGCCATACACGAGCGTTGTCAAGCCATGCCCCCTATGATGCCATTTTTTTGTAGGACACGCTCCGTTGGTTTTGGCACCAAAATAGTGCTTATAGAGACGTTCCGTCTCTCTTTCATGTCCAAGCGGTGTTCCCGCCGTTGTGGGTTTTGACAGCACCAGGCATGGATCTCTTACTTTCTGGATATTTTGTTAAGGCATTTACATGTGTGGACTCATTGGCTAATTTTTATGTATCCCCTTTGTGGCTTTTCATATATTGTGATCGTGTTCACATATTTTGTTTCCACAGGAAAATGGGCACAGGCCTCTTCCCTATGGCTTCTGGGGAGGTGCAGTTTACTCTTTAATCGCTCCCCTGGAACCAGCACTGACGGTGGCAGGACCATTGGTGATATACAGAGACCTTCAAGTGAGCAATGTTAGACTTATCTGTATATGTGGTTTACATGCGTTCCCCTATTTGGGGCTTATGTGGCACATAGACTACAATTGACATTGGTGTAGTTGATTTTGTATACAATGCCCATATATGGATTTACATACAAACCTTTGCTTTTTGTGTTTTGTTTTAAGTTTATACTATACACACTTGAAGGGCCAATCATGGATAACCTTTTGGATAACCCGGTGGTTTACTGTGATAGTAGCTATTTGAGTTGTCAGGGTTGTTATCGTTATGGCCATGAGTCTATTTACTTCATGTTGTTTAGCCTAATTAGCGGTACATAACAACATATATATATATAAAAATGTCTTGATTTTTTATTATAGATTCTGGGTGTGGATGCGTTTCTTATTCCCACCCCCCCCTTTTGGAGCAGTTCCCCTTTCTTCATGAGCTGATTGTGTCTCCAATCCAATTGGGCCTTTGATGCTTTGGCTTGTATCAAACACAGTGACTTTGTGGAGTATAGTTGGAACATTTCTGAAGTCTGGGATTCAGACAAACCTGTTTTATGTTTAACCCTGGCTCCCTACACCTGGAGTACCTCCGGCCAAGCCTGATTTGAGCCCTATGGCCCATGCCTTTGCTCTCCTTTTACCAGGTGATTTAACATAGTGTCATTTAATTTTTGTAGATCTTTTTTCTACATATATAGTTATATGACAATATTAAAGATGATTTACACTGTATTTGTATTTATAATCCTGTTTAATATTTTTATTGAAGTTTCCTTGAACAACAGTACATTATAAAGAAGTGGAGTTACAATATCCAATCAGCACTGAAAAGATAGCATGGATACTTTTAATATTAACGTAATAGTGTCGTAATAGGGCTCCATCGACTGTATCTAGTGTGATTTGTATTTATAATCATAGTGACCCTGCACCCCAATCCTCTCTATGATCCCCTGATGAAGCCCTTTTGGGTGAAACACATTGGGAATGCAAGGATTATGTGCCATCCATGGAGTTGATGAAGCCATTTGTTCCACTGTTACACCTTACTTGTCCTTTGTATCAGACAAGTGAGGACTGTGTTTTTTCATTTGATGTTCATGGATGGGTTTGTTTGTCTTGGCATCGGGCAAATGGGGATTGCAGAGTCTTATTTATGATGTTGTGAAATTAAATCTAACATTCCAATTCTTCTGGTTGAGCTAGTAATTCACTGTTTTAGCATGTATCAATAAATTCCATATTTTATCTACATTTGTACAGTATGTTCTTTCAGTAGGGGGTTATACCAGCACCTCTAAAGTCCCATTTTTCTATTCTATCCTCCACATAATTTAATTGTTTCCAGGGATGTGGTGCTGGTGCAGTTCTGCCACATTTTCTCTTTGTTTCTATTACTGTTCATTCCTCAATTGTATTACATAGGTTGACCGAGATGTACAGAGAAAACAACAGAAAAAACACAAACTATGAATTACATGAATCAAAACAATAGATGAACAGTAAAAAAAAAAAAAAGATAAAGTAAGTAAGGACCAATGAGCCCTGTGCAGGGTTTAAGGCTGGAAGGAATTTGGGACTGGCATAACCAATTGCAGAGTATTGTGTGTTATATCACATTAATTTGGAGGGGGGGGGGGGCTGGGCAATAAATGTACCCAGTACAGGCTATATGAGCTGTTCCCTCCAGACCTCCCACTGGTAAAAGATTTACTTTTTTCAAGATTGTTAATTAGTAAAGAGTCGTAGGTATAGTGCATATGTACTAGGGCTAGTGCCTCTGAGATGTTGGGGGTCTTATTCGATCTCCAATTTCTTGTAATAGGGGTTTTAGCTGCTAGAAGCACATGTGTATTACAGCCCTGAAGCTAGGAGGGAAACAATCTATGCCCAGGCCTAGGAGGGCCAGACCTGGGTCTGGCTGTGTAATAGTGCCGTAATGGAAGAAATACATCTAAAAATACCATTCCAAAAGCTGGTAAAATTTTTGCAACTCCAGAAGATATGCATAATATTCCCTACATCTCCACAATCCCTCCAGCATAAGGGTGAGTTGTTTTGGGAGAATTTTGCAACCCAAAGAGGTGTGAGGTACCACCTTAAGACTACTTTTTGATAGAGTTCCCATTGGTTGATGCATTTGGATGAACTGTAGGTAGTGTTGAGCGAACCCGGACTGTAACGTTCGGGTCCGTACCGAACTTTCGGGTGTCCGTGGCACGGACCCGGACATTTCAAAAATCGTTCGGGTTCGGTCCGGGGTTCTGGTATTTTACTCCACATGTTGAGAAGCTGCAGGGCAGCCAATCAACAAGCGTTTCACTGGTTTGCCCTTAGAAGCCATCACAGCCATGCCTACTAATGCCATGGCTGTGATTGGCAAGTGCATCATGTGACCCAGCCTCTTTATAAGCTGGAGTCATACAGGCCCAGGCACGGTGCCTGTGGGCTTTCAAGCCATGCCTGGGCTTGCAATGTCAGGCCCAAGCGAGTTGTGATGGATGTCAAGTAGGTTTACGTAGTTGGTTACCCTTGAGATAGTTTTTCATCAGAATTCCACCATGGAGTGTGGAGAAACCCAACGTTTTAAGAGGGTTTTGTTGAGTGGGAATACGGACAGAGAATA
>BLSH010006784.1:424092-434698 GCA_018402905.1 Glandirana rugosa | reverse complement strand
CTCATTAAACTCTAAAGTGTATGACGACGAAAACCTAGTGCAGTCAGATCGCTCAAAGCAGCAGTATGTGAAATCTCAAATTACTCCCACAATCTGATCGTTGTGTACGATCCCACAATCTGATCGTTGTGTACGAACGGAACAATCGTTGTGTTAGGCAGGGTTTGATCTGCAATGTGTCACTCAAAGCAGCACTATGTGAAATCTCAAATTACTCCAACAATCTGATCGTTG
Organism: Glandirana rugosa; assembly: GCA_018402905.1. Classification (NCBI taxonomy): domain Eukaryota; kingdom Metazoa; phylum Chordata; class Amphibia; order Anura; family Ranidae; genus Glandirana; species Glandirana rugosa. The sequence goes on along the minus strand of BLSH010006784.1, from coordinate 434,464 downwards.
TGTACAATCGTAACGATTGTTGCGTTAGGCAGAGTTTAATCTGCAATCTGCAACTCTAAGCAGCAGTATTTGAAATCTCAAATTCCTCCAACAATCTGATTGTTGAGCATGATCGTAGCGATCGTTGTTTTATGCAGAGTTTGATCTGCAACTCAAAGCAGCGGTATGTGAAATCTCAAATGTCTGCTATCTGTCCTCAGAGCAACAGCACAGCAGTAGTAATCTATCTCAGGATGCAGGATCAGATGTTGTTAAAATGTCTATAATCTCTCCCTGACGCCATCAGCTTCCTCTCCCTACAGCTAACCCAAGAGCATGTGACTGCAGCATCAAGTTACTCCAGCTTATAAAGAGGCTGGGTCACATGATGCACTGGCCAATCACAGCCATGCCATTAGTAGGCATGGCTGTGATGGCTTCTAAGGGCAAACCAGTGAAACGCTTGTTGATTGGCTGCCCTGCAGCTTCTCAACACGTGGAGTAAAATACCAGAACCCCGGACCCGAACCCGAACATTTTTGAAATGTCTGTGTTCGGGTCTGGGTCCCGGACACTCTAAAGTTCGGTACGGACCCGAACGTTACAGTCCGGGTTCACTCAACACTAGTCGTCTCGAGATCGGTCACTGCTCTTTTCAATAGTATTCTAGGCCAATCCCACAGTGACCACACCTATAGAACTGGCCAGAGAACAGAACTGAGAAAACTACCTCAAGCACTCCCAAGAGATGCACTATGTTGGGTCCACATTTATAATATTAACCACTTTAATACTGGCATGTTTACCCCCTTCCTGCACAGGCCAATTTTCAGCTTTCAGCGCTGCCACAATTTGAATGACAATTGCGTGGTAATGCATCACTGTATCCATATGACATTTTTATTATTTTTTTTCACACAAATAGAGCTTTCTTTTGGTTGTATTTAATCACTGCTTGTTTTTTTTTATTGTTTGCTAAACAAATAAAAAAAGACTGAGCATTTTTTAAAATAATGTGTTTTTCTCTGTTTCTGTTATAACATTTTGCAAATAAATAATCTTTCTTCATAAATTTAGGCCAAAATGTATTATGCTTCATTTTTTTTTTGGTTGACAATAACTCAAATTATTGTATATCATTTAGTCTATAGGAAAGTCCATATACTATGGTATAGCTCTGAAAATGAATCAATCCTTATGTACTGACAGCCTATGTAATTTCTTGAGGCCTGAAAACACCAGAATAGTACAAATATCCCCCAAATGGTCCCTTTTTGGAAATTAGACAGTCCAGGGTATTTAGTAAGAGGCAGTGCAAGTTTTTTGAAGTTGTATTTTTTTGTCACAATTTTTTGTAAATTGAAACAAAAATACATTTCACAATTATTTTTTTTACATACTGTCACCAGTGCAGTACAACATTATCATATAATGGGTGTGGCGGTGATCAGGGACACTGATTGGCGACAGTATGTTAGAAAAAAAAATCAATGTTTTTTCTTTTATTTTTACAATTTTGTTTTTAACAAACTGTGGCCAGAGCAATAACATAGTATCACTGTACAAGTTATCAGGATTTTTTTTTACACATTATAATGTTTATACCATGGTATTTCACTGACCATTTCTGCAGACTGAAAGACCTTCACAGGACAACAAGGGGACTAAAAATATCAAATATTCATGCAGGGGCATGCATTGCAAAGACATGAGAGCACATACCAGCTCAGTAGGCAATGTTACCAGGGCCCATTGTGGCCCCAGGGTTCTATGAACCCAATCTAGTTTTAGTTTAGGGCTGTCTGGATCATCCAAAAAGCAACTGGACTGTGGCTTCTAGGTCCACCTGTCTGGTCACCTCAGGTCATGCTGACGGACATTATTTTTTTTTAAATCAAAGAAGCTTTATTAAAAGTTATATAAAACATGAGACAAACAGTTCAGAGTAAAAAATAAACAAGAACAGAGCCATAGTTCATAATTATTCCATATTTAAATTCATAACAGACTTATAGGTGGACTTAATTCTGAACACCACTATGGAAGCAACATACCAAGAGGCAGCAAAGGCTGTGGGCCTGAATGAGCCGGACAGTATTATGCCAGCTTCTGTCATCCATTTGAGTCCACAGATCCTGAATAAACTGATGTTGAATAGTCACAGTTTCCTGTAATTGAACAATAAAAGAAGCTATAGATGTAAAGGCAGACTCAACAGTATCAAGACATTGATGAAAGCCTTGTAAATCTAGGCGAAGCTCTGCTACATGCTGAGCATGTTGTTGTTCCACATATATAGATAAACATAAACATACCCTCAATATCTCTCTTGATGGGGAGCACAACAAGGTACTTTTTAAACACACCTTTAAAATCCAGAAAGTCCACCTCTTCATCTCTGTGACTCCTGTTCTCCCAGAGAAGTGGCATGTTCACGAGAGAAGGTGAGGAGGAAGAGGGAGGGTGACTCAATCACCTCCTGCTCTGACATCATCTTAGAGCCACCTGCCACCACAATAGACTTTGCTGCGTGGTGAAAATAACCTCTTATAGCCTCCTTCCTTGATCAAGAGGCAACTGAGTGGGAGTACTGGGACTTGGATTAGTTGCCCAGATGCATGGTCGGGTCGTCAGAACACTGTGTAGGTTCTTCGGTGTAAAGAAGTAAGCCAGTGGTACAAGAGCTCCTAGTCTCTACCCCCTGACCCGTTATTTTTTTTGCCATGTATTTAAATTCAACTGTATTCCCTTGGCCAGAACAATCAAAGCAGTTTTACAAAAGTGAGACAGAGAAGCATTTATCTGGTTTGGCTGTAATAGTATCATAAAGAAAAATGTCTTACAGCAATTAATATGCCTACTGATTAAATGCTATTCATTATTTATGGAACCTACTGCCTCAATTTTTGTGGTATACTGTATATGATCTGACAAATAAGTCCACTCAATATATCCATATTGAGCCTCCTAAAATGGAAAAGTGGAATTGTATTCCCAGATCAAGTAAAGTACCAAGTCATCCACTTCTCCAGAATAGTGGATTAGTGTACACAAAAGGACATTAATCCCTAGATCCAATTGGAACAAGTCCTCGTCACAACTCCCCCCCACCACTCCTTTGCCAATCCTGGCTAAGTAACTCCTTTTTACTTGCACATAGTAAATAATCATCCAAGAATTATAAGGGGAGTTGGGAAAAAATTGAAGTTTTTTCATACTGAGGCACACCTCCCTGAAATTTTTGAAAATGGATTTGAAAAAGATGGTTGGGATTTCAGGGTGCCAATACACATGCATAAAGAATTTCTTTAAAAAAATAATTTTATTTTAGAACAAATTGTACAAAGCACATACAAATAGCTAGACAATTAAAATCAGTTCACCAGAGAATAATACAACATGTTTTGTTGGCATGCACTCTACATGTTTCACCATACATTCCGCCTTCTTCAGGAGTCTTTGTGACACCAAATGTTAACTATTCACTGAAATGAATCAAGATAGATATCATAAACAGGAGTATACACATATTCCCCAAATATTGTGCTTGTATATTCGAGGGAAAACATTATAAACATTATTAATTGTACATATCAAATATAAGACATTGGTCACCACATCAGAACATCCACCTCACCTCAAAACCGAGGGAAATAAAAAAGGTAGCCAGGGACACAGCTGCAGAAAAATGATCCAAGGGCATTCAGCAAAACACAGGGGAGATAATACCACAAAGATTTTATTTTATTTTATGCATTTATATTACCCAAATGTTCTTTAATTATTTTCTAGTTATTGTAAAGCTATATGAATAGATAAATGACAACCAACATTTATTGACATTGTGGTTTTTATTAAGCACCCACCCACCTGATTTTTATCCGACAGGCTCCCTTCTTATCAGTCCATGATAGGGCGTCAGAGACATTATATAGTTTTCCTTTAGAATTATTGAAGTTAAGCATCCAAAAATGCCTATAAGTGACATACAGGATTTTTAGGAGAGAGTACATTGTCTATTTTCATACGGAAGCTTTTATCCAAAATACATGTTTTTATCTTATTATCTCCTCACCATTATTTTTGTATTCACAATGAAATCTGATAAGATAGGTATTGGTTTCCTCTGCTATTCAGCATTAGCCACTGTTGTCCAATAAAGCAAAAAGCCCAAACTTGGACCGTAAAAAGATTCAAAAGGGTGCACATGTGCGGGAGCTCTGGGACAGACCTCTCTGCAACGGCACTTACAGAACCTATTTCAGCCACCAAGGACCACTGGGGATGGAGAGCTAGATCCCCCTAACACTCATCAGCACACCTGGATGACGGAACCGGGTGTGAGACAAGATCTCAGGCCCCAATTTGCCTCTACTGCCGGAAAAGAGTGTACCAAGATGGCCGCAGTGGCCTCCACAACACACGAGGCCAGCGTGGAGGGTGAAGGAAACATCAGACAGGTACTGTCTCCAGCAAACCTCCTTTATACCCCCTCTAACCAGGGGGCAGCCAGCACCAACCCTAGTGCCCTCGCCAGCTTTCATAGAATCCTTAATTGGACATTGCATGGAGCATCCGGCCTTCTCTCCACTAGGACCAGGCCCTGCAAGCCCCCCAGAGACTACTTCCCCCAGCTACAGTACCTACACCAGGACCCCAGCCTTCAAATACAGGACCTTTTCTTAAAATTCTCCACACTCCTTGAGAGAGGCCTAGCTAATACCGTGGCCAAAATTACTGGAGATATGAAATCTGATTTCCAAAACTTGGGAACGGAGGAGATATAGAACAAGTTGGACTTAACAGTAGCTAGAACGAATCAGAACTCAGACCACATTCAGGTCCTCCAAGATCAACTTGAAACGGCCCTTGCAAGGATCGATGACTTGGAAAATCGATCTCGCAGGTACAACTTCAGGGTCAGGGGCCTTCCCGAGACCATCACCGACACTCATACAACAGTTCAGGAGATCATCAGGGACCTGATTCCCAATGTACCCCAACACCGGCTGGAGCTGGACAGAGCCCGCAGGGCCCTTGGCCCCCCAAGAAAGGACGAATTGCCCAGGGACATCATTGTGAAGCCCCACTACTTTTCAGTAAAAAGAGGAGGTCATGTGACAATCTAGACATAAACCCCAGCTTAAATGCAGAGGCCTTCAAATTCAAGTCTTCGCTGACCTCTCTCCAACCACTATCCAACGGAGAAGACCCCTCAAACCCCTCCTGACAGTCCTGGACTTTTCAATTTGCAGTTAAACTCTCATTGAAGGATCAGACCCACTCCTTCACAAATCTACCTGACGGAGAGAAATTACTCCTCAACTCGAACCTGATTGCCCAGGAATCGCCCTTGACTTCTCAAATTCTGCCTCAAGCTCATCCAAGCATCCAAGCATCCTCCACCAGCAAGCCCACTTACACCAACATGGAACTCTGCAAGGTCCAAGAAGGTGAAGGAACAAAGACCTCCTTAGTAACCTGCATCGAGAAGGTCCTGGCCAGTAGGCCTTTATCACTTCCCTCTTTTCTAGGGGCTTATTCATTTTGGAAGAGAGCCATGGGCTCAGTCTGATCAATGACTTATTTTTGGTTATGGCTTAGCTGAAGTTTATCTTGCTCTTTTGCACGGTCTGACCTGTAGCCCCTGACTCCCATTTATGGCCCTTTGAGGGGTGGGGGAGACAGGTCACCCCATGCAAGCTACTAGTAAAAGTTTGTAAGTTTGACATTTGATGTCTTTTTCTCTGGGGCCTCTCCAAGCCTCTGAGCCCTGTTGAACAGGCTAGGGGGTTGACCTCCTCCCCATATGGGGGGAGAATTGGACGAGTCTCCGAGATTGGTCCTGGGACACTTTATAATGTGTAAGTTCTCATTAGTTGTTTTCATGTTATGCATTTTTTTTCCAATGGGTGCCGGGGAATGAGGTGGTCCCTACGCGCCTCCACCTACCCCATAGTCACTAATTTCTGCCACTGTGGGTTGGGTAGCCGAACCCCTAGAGGGTGGGCAAAATACTTTTTTGGGGACTGGCCAAAGTTTCTCAGCCAGACATCACTGTCTTTGTCAATACAACCTTCTCCCCTTATATTTGTTCTTAAAAATGTCTCCTCCTTACTCTTCTTTACTTTTCTTTTTTCTTTCACAAGCCACTCCTCGGACAACGGTCCAAACCAAGTTCATTCTCAAGTCACCTGTAAGCTGTCTTCCGCACCTGGCATGTGAAACCCGACTCTCCCTTGGAGTAAGTGATGGTTTAGACATGAGCATTCAACCCTTGGTTTTCCATGGCTCTCCGTAAACCCACACAAAACTTGATTAAAATAGCCATAATAATAATTCCCCGATCAAAATGAGAAAAGTGTTCAAAACCTATCGCTCTTTAAAATTGGATGTACTCTTACTCCAGCAAACCCACTTTCCTGCCCGTGCAGTGCCAGATTCCTCCACCCCCATTATTCCACTTATTATCTTGCCAACACGGAAGACAAAACCAAGGGGGTTGACATCTTTTCTCAAAAAACACTAACTTCTCCTTCCTCTCTGAGTTAAAAGACCCTGAAGGCAGGTACATCCTGGTCAAGGGCACCTTATATTCAATCATATCCTACTATACTCTGGATAGGGGGCAAGTCAATTTTTTTCCAATCCCTTTTTAAAACCCTGTCTCCCCTCTTAGAAGGGGAAATAATTCTTGGTGGGGATTCAAACTTGCCTTTTGACCAATCCTTTTAGGATTTTTAGGATTGACCACATCCTGTTTCCTCCAAAACTCATCCCCTCCATGGTGAGCTCCCTAATGGCTGCGGCGGCCTCGGGCATGCGCAGTGCGCTGACCTAGGTCAGAAGCACTGCGCGGAAAAGCACTCTTGGTCACTATTAAAATGAATAGTGATTGGATGACACGCATCCAATAAGCATCCACAATCGAGCGGTGACGTCAGATGCGGCTCGATTGGGGGGGGATTTAAATCCCAGAAGGCCAGCAGCTGATGTGCACGGCCATCGGCCCTGATGGATGGACACACAAAATATTTTTTCAAGTAAAAGATACTTAAATTCTTTCTAAGAAGCTTTAGGCACTTGTCTTTTTTATTGGTTTGATGCCAGGGAATCATTCACTGTAACCTTATGCTCTTTTGAATCTTTTTACAGCCCAAGCTTGTCATCTCTTTCCTCTTGTAAGGTGGGCTTTTTGCTTTATTGGACAACAGTGGCTAATGCTGAATAGCAGAGGAAAGCAATACCCATCTTATCAGATTTCATTGTGAATACAAAAATAATGGTGAGGAGATAATAAGATAAATACATGTATTTTGGATTAAAGCTTCCCTATTAAAATAAACAATGCACTCTCTCCTAAAAATCTTGTATATCACTTATAGGCATTTTTGGATGCTTAACCTCCATAACCTACATAATGTCTCTGACACCCTATCATGGACTGATAAGAAGGGAGCCTGTCAGATAAATATCAAGTGGGTGAGTGCTTAATAAAAACCACAATGTCAATAAATGTTGGTTGTCATTTATCTATTCATATAGATTTACAATAACTAGAAAATAATTAAAGAAAATGTGGGTAATATAAAATCATCGAATAAAATACCTTCAGGCTTTGCACAAAAAATCCCAACTTAACCACTTCAGCCCGGGAAGGATTTCCAGCTTTAGGACCGGAGCCCTTTTTGCGATTCGGCGCTGCGTCGCTTTAACTGACAATTGCGCGGTCGTGCGACGTTGTACCCAAACGAAATTTGCGTCCTTTTTTTCCCACAAACAGAGCTTTCTTTTGGTGGTATTTGATCCCCTCTGCGTCATTTCTGATCGCCGCTATAAACAAAAGAAGAGCGACAATTTTGCAAAAAAAAAACACATTTCTTACTTTTTGCTAAAATACAAATCCAAAAAAAAAAATATAAAAAAACATTTTTTTTTTTTGGCCAATTTATATTCTTCCTCATATTTGCGATAAAAAAAATCGCAATCGGCGTTTATTGATTGGTTTGCGCAAAAGTGGTCGCGTTTACGGATGATGAGAATTCATTTTTGGGGTTTTTATTTTTTTTATTTTTTACTAGTAATGGCGGCGATCTGCGATTTTTAGCGGTACTGCAATATTAGGGCGGACATGTCGGAACGTTTTGACACTTTTTTGGGACCATTGGCATTTATACAGCGATCAGTGCTATAAAAATGCACTGATTACTGTGTAAATGCCATTGGCAGTGAAGGGGTTAACCTGCAGGGGCGCTCTAAGAGTTAACTATATTCCCTGGGCGTGTTCTAACAGTATGGGGGACTGCCCTAACAGGAGAAGGGAAGTGGTCACAGCCTTCATGCACAGGAAGGCTGTGATCACAGCCCTTCCCCCTCACACAGAGCGGAGGTCCGTGTTTACAAACACGGACCTCCGTTCATTCACTCCGGGGGGGGGGCATAGCGGGTAGCCGGTGGCAATCGAAGCCGCCGCACCCGCTCCCTGGCCCTCCGGCACGCGCTCACTAGGCTCTGTATTGCGGCCGCCGTCGTATGACGGCGATTCGCGTTACAGAGCCACTCTGTCGCCGTCATTTGCCGATCAGCCATCGGCAAGTGGTTAATACCGCCTTTATTACAGTAATACCAAAATCAGATAAGAACCCTGAGGAGGTAAGTAACTATAGACCTATATCACTGATCAATAAAGATATCAAAATCTTAACGAAAATAGTGGCCAAAAGGCTAGCCTCATTTATTAATTCTTACATACATAACTTTCAGGTGGGATTTATCCCAGGCAGGCAGTGGCCGGACCAGATTAGAAGGGCTGCGGATGTGATCTCCATTTTACAATCCAACTGGGAGGGAGGAACCAAACAATGGGGCATGGTCCTCTCTCTGAATCTATAGAAGGCCTTTAATTCTATATTGTGGCCCTACATTTTCACCCTTCTTGAAAGATGGGGATTCAGTCAACGTTTCATGGGCCTCATCAGGGCTCTCTACTCTGCCCCTAAAGCTCAAATACGGTTACAGGGATACTACTCCAGACAGATAGACATAGCCAAAGGGATGAGACAGGGCTGTCCCCTTTCTCCACTTATTTTTGCTATAGCCATTGAAACATTAGCGATCACGATTGTGATTCGCCACAATCCAGACATCAAAGGAGTGTCCTGCGGTCCACAAAGCCACAAATGCGGTCTCTTTGCAGATGATATTCTCGTGTTCATCACATCCCAACACACCTCACTCCCTATTCTGAGCCACAACCTAGACAGGTTTGCGGCAATATCGGGACTGAAAGTGAATTACTCCAAATCCCATGCAATGCACATCTCCCTATCACTGTAACTTCCCTGCAACACTCATTCCCCTTCCAATGGAGCTTATCCTCAATTAGATATTTGGGTATCAATCTGACTGCCAAGATGGAAGAATTATACAATCCCCCCCCCATGTACCATAAACTAGAGTCTGACCTGAAAACATGGTCCAACGACCAGCTCTCTTGGTTGGGTAGAATCAATGCAATTAAAATGACCCTCCCACCCAGGTTGCTATACTTATTCCGCGCTCTACCTATAGCAATCAGGAAGGACCACTTGAAATCGTTCCAAAGTAAAACCCTTAGATTTTTCTGGGGGAACTCTGGATACAGGTTTCCCCAACAAACTTATACTGCCATAGGAAAAGAGGGGCCTTGGTCTCCCATTTTTCTATAAATATTCTTAAGCTCCAGACTTGCACAACTTTCCCTGGTATACACCAGATATGAGAAACCGGACTGGATCCCAATCGAAAGACAGGGGATTCCGAACTGCACAATAGACTTCCTACTCTGGACTCCTCCGAAAAAACGACCTCCAATACTCTCCACTACTCTTTCCCACTCCTTTGCTCTCTGAGACTCTCTGCGCAATCATCCCAGTTTAGTTTCCTCTATGAGTCCCTTGGCACATATATTCAACAAACCGAACTTTCCACCAGGACTAGATATTAAAGCATTCAAGTGGTGGCTGGACAAAGGGCTGTACCGAATAGGGCATTTTTTCACTCCTCTGGGTCCCGTATCCGTAAGCCACTGCACAAGCAAACTGGACCTTCCAAAGTCTGAAAGGTTCAGATTCCAACAAATCTCCCATTTTCTCCATCAGATATGGAAAGAAAACCCCCCCCCCCCAAATTCACAGTATATGAACTGTGGTGTGGCCAAGTCAAGGAGCAGAGAGGGGGCATTTTGGTAGTTTACATATCCCTCACCTCTCCACGGGGAAAGCCTCCTATATGAATCTTTGGGGGGAGGAATTTCAGCTCTCCTTGGACATAGAGACCTGGTACATAGCCCTATCTAAATCCTTTAAGGGTATATTAAATACTGCCCTCATGGAGGCTAGCATAAAAGGGGTTT
>BLSH010006784.1:402929-424082 GCA_018402905.1 Glandirana rugosa | reverse complement strand
CCCCGTAACTCGGGTCCTCTCTCGTTGGAGTCTTCGTATAATTTAGTCGGCTGCCTTTGTATAAGTGGTTGAACCAGACTCACTCTATGGTGGAGTACTACTGAAAATACGATCGGAGGTACTCCCGTCATAAATTATATGGGAATTTCCTAAATCTATCCCGATACATGGTCCAGAGATACAGGTTCCTCTCGACTTTAAGGAGGGGGGTTTCAAAGTATATCCTCCGAAAGAGGCAGCCTCTCCACTCCCTACACATTTGATGGTTTTACGGGGGAGAGACGAGGAACTGAACCGGTGTGGTGTCAAGGATATGACACTTAAACCCCCCCCCCCCCTCCGAAAAAAGAAAGGTATAGACTACCTCTTTTACCCTCCCATTTTCTCCATCAGATATGGAAAGAAAAAAGCCTCCCCCCCCCCCCCAAATTCACAGTATAGGAACTGTGGTGTGGCCAAGTCAAGGAGCAGAGAGGGGGCATTTTGGTAGTTTACACATCCCTCACCTCTCCGACGGAGAAAGCCTCCTATATGAAACTTTGGGGGGAGGAATTTCAGCTCTCCTTGGACATAGAGACCTGGTACATAGCCCTATCTAAATCCTTTAAGGGTATATTAAATACTGCCCTCATGGAGGCTAGCATAAAAGTCATCATGAGGTGGTATCTCACTCAGACCAAGTTGGTGAATATGTTTCCGTCGGCTGATTTAATATGCTTCTGAGGTTGCTCTCTCCTGGGCTCAATGCCCCACATCTGGTGGGAATGCCCAAGGGTATGCCCGTTCTGGAGAAAATTCTTTAACCTTATTGATAAGTTGACCAAAACCAAAGTCCCCAGGTCTCCGGAAGTTGCTCTTCTGAATGCTCACATCCTGAATCTTTCCAAATCTAACCGGAAACTTGTGCATTTCATGCTGCTGGGTGCCAAGTTGACTACAGCTAAAGCATGGAAACAAAAGTCTCCTTCGCAGCCACAGTACGAAAGGTTTCTTGGATTATGTCACAAGAGAAACTATCTAGCATCTTTTCTGACACGACTCAGAGATTTGAGGACACCTGGGAACCTTGGGCGACTTATGTAGGACTTTCCTTTAACCCTGGAACTGCCCAGAACTCTGCTACAACTTAATTAGCTATTTAAAAAAAAGGATAGGTAGTCAGATCCGCTTGGGCAAATAATAATGGGGGGATAACCATAACCTGTCCCTCCCTAAGGGCAATACCGCTCACAACAAATCTGCATGGGGCTCCGTGGCACCAAAAGGGGACTAAGCCAGCAAATAATGAAAAAGGACAGACACCTAAGAGAAAGGGTGTCACACAGGGCCACAGGCAGGGAGCCACTGGGAATATGCCCCAAATAATTTAAAAAAGGTAGAATAACCATAAAATTCAATACAAAATGTATTCAATTTGACTAGAAAAAACAAACATAAATCAAAAGGTATAAATGAATAAGACAAACCATCCCACCACCAACATGACAATGTTGTCAGTTAAAAATTGGTCCAGGCGCCTGTCATGCCTTACCCGCCAAGTACACCATACACACACATCCCAAACCATTAGCTACATTGGTGGGACTGCCACAGTCATCATAAAGGTGAATCCTGAGTGCCAGGAGTAAAAGGTAGTAGCAGGTGGGGGGCATATGCTCCAGGTGGCAGGTATAACACTAAATCACAGTCATCAAGCGGTAGATTGAAATATTGAAATGTTGGATATCACTGTATCTTGATGAAGCCAGGAACCTCACAAAACCTGAGAAGATATCCAATTATCTCACTCATGTAGGATAAATCAAGAAGCTCCAAAAATGTATCAAGGATTTAAAACTGGAAGACAGTCAGTGGGATTGCAGTGATATTTCCAAGGGTGGAATGGAACAGCTTCAAATGAGGCAGGTTAAATCTGAATCAATAGTTAACACAGTTCACCGGCCAATCATGCTGCTCATATGGTGTATAGACAATTCATAGCCATGTCCATCCCTTTTAATGAACAGATGGATAAAATGCACAGCAGTGTCAGCTCTAGCATACAATGATCCACTGCCTAATAACTTGTCCGCTGACTGTGTATATAAACCGCTAGCTCCATACATATCACCATACTAGCCCAAACATAGCGTGATGTGGTCTACCTGAACTCCCTTGTCATCTGCTGTTCGTATGAGGCTTCAAAGTTGCAGCCATTCACTTGACAAGGCTTACCAACTGGACCATCACACACCGACCGTCCTATGGAGCTGACCGTTCGGCAGACCGGCTTTGTGACGATCGTTTAGATCATTCGGATCAACGGTCGTTCAGCAACGAGCGTGTGGCACAGTGTTTTGAGCAGGGACCACGTGACTAGTCGGCTCTGGAGCTATGGCAGAAAACCAGGCATCTGGACACCAGCCTCACGTGGACGCGTTTTGCTGGGATACCCCAGCTTCATCAGGACAAATGTGCTCTCTGGTGGAGACCTGTATAAATACACCTCCATTTCTCCGCCTTCACAGGCATTAAAGAGACCAGAGGACACTCTTAAAGGCATAGAGACACACAAATATAAAAGCTAAGGCTAGTCACACATTATAGATCCCCGTTACTCCAAAATAGTAGAATTAATCATAGCACCCAGGGGAGGGGAAACTTAATTAGCTAACCTATGGGTGCTTTGGCTTATCTCTCGTCCCTCTCTCTATTCTTTTCTTTCCTTTCTCTCCTTTTTTATACTTCTATTTCTAGTTAACTGGTTATAGACATGTACAGTACCCAATAGAATGGGATCTCTGAGGCCTAGGTCTTCAACTCATAACTTCAGCATCTTCCAATCAGAAATCTGAGAAACACATTACTCTTGTCAGACTAACCTTGAAGGATGAGAATCTCTCTCCCTGACACAGACTGTTCCCACCTGGGGTGCCGGAGAGATGAGATTTTCCACCCTTCCACACTATCATCCGGGATAAGCAACATTGAACGCTGACATAGACAACTTCAAGGTGGACTCCACCTTTTCTTTTCATTAGGATTTCACCTATAGTCGAGATCCACATGTTTACATCTAATGAGAATGTATAGAAGAGTCCACTCATGCTTTTGGAAGACCTTGAGGATACTTGTATCTAGCTATTTGTATGTGCTTTCTACAATTTGTTCTAAAATAAAATGGATTTTTGAAAGAAATTCTTGATGCATGTGCATTGGCACCCTGAAATCCCAACCAACTTTTTCAATTCCATTTTTAAATAATCATCCACTTATCGGCCCAACTGTAAAAAACAACGTCTCTTTTCCAGATTGCTCTCTCTCCAGATTCTATGATCTCTATGTTGAGATCTTCGATCTTTAACCACAGCCTCAATGGTCCAGAGTTCTAGAATCTTAAAAGGGGAATCTTCAGGCTTGTTATTTTTTCTCATCATAATCCTCCTATGGAAAGGTTGGAGCTGAAACCTACCTTTACATCAGATCTAGACTTTCTACAACCCTCTAAACTCAGCTAATACTTTTGAATGCTACTTGAAACTATAAAGCAATAAAGGCCAACACCCCATTCAGACAATTATGCCTAGACCAGACGGACCTACATTTTTTTTATTTTTAAGTTGGCGAGGTCATTAAAAGACATAAGTCCATCCAGTCCAACCTGTGTGTCTGTGTGCGCTTATATGGTAATAGTACATTGTGCACCCCTGTATGTTGTGGTCATTAAGGTGCCCATCTAATATTTTTTTTAAATTATCGATACTCCCTGCTGAAACCACTGCTTGTGGAAGAGAATTCCACATTCTTACCGCTCTTACAGTAAAGAACCCTATACGCAGTTTAAGGTTAAACCGTTTCTCTTCTAGATTTAATGAATGGCCGCGTGTCTTTTTAAATTCCTTTTCATGGAAAAGTTTTTTCCCTATTATGGGGTCACCAGTACGGTATTTACCCATTGAAATCATATCCCCTCTCAAGGGTCTCTTCTCCCGAGAGAATAAGTGCAATGCTTGTAGTCTTTCCCCATAGTTGAGATCCTCTAGTCCCTTTATCAGCTTTGTTGCCCTTCCCTGGACACTCTCCAGTTTCAGCACATCACTCCTGAGGACCGGTGCCCAGAATTGGACGGCATGCTCAAGATGCGGCCGGACCAGAGTCTTGTATAGTGGGAGAATTATTGTTTTATCTCTGGAGTCAATCCTCTTTGTAATGCATGTCAATATTCTGTTAGCTTTGCTTGTAGTAGCTTGGCATTGCTGAGCCTGTCCTCAGCTAGGACCCCTAGGTCATTTTCCTTCCTAGATTCCCCAAGAGGTTCTCCTCCTAGCAAGTAGGCTGCATTCATATTTTTGGCACCCAAATGCATTATTTTACATTTTCCAACATTAAACCTCATTTGCCATGTGGTTGCCCACCCCATTAATTTGTTTAGATATTCTTGCAAGGTTTCTATACCCTGCATAAAATGTATTGCCTTACTTAGCTTTGTATCATCTGCAAATACTGAGATTGAGTTGTTTATCAGATCCTCCAGATCGTTTATGAATAAATTAAATAGGATTGATCCCAGGACAGGGCCCTGGGGGACCCCAATATCCACACCAGACCATTCTGAGTATTCCCCATTTATCACCACCCTCTGGGCTCACCCCTGTAGCCAGTCTTCAGTCCATGTGGTCACCCCTTGGTCCATGCCGAGAGACCTTCGTTTGTACAGTAAACATTTATGCAGAACTGTATTGAAT
The DNA here is from genome assembly GCA_018402905.1 of Glandirana rugosa. Taxonomy (NCBI): domain Eukaryota; kingdom Metazoa; phylum Chordata; class Amphibia; order Anura; family Ranidae; genus Glandirana; species Glandirana rugosa. The sequence goes on along the minus strand of BLSH010006784.1, from coordinate 419,358 downwards.
GTCTTTGCAAAATCCAGATACACCACATCTACAGGCCTTCCTTTATTTAGATGGCAGCTCACTTCCTCATAGAAGGTTAATAGATTGGTCTGGCAAGAACGATTCTTCATGAATCCATGCTGATTACTGCTAATGATACCCTTTTTATTACTAAAATCTTAAATAGTCGTAAATAGTCCCTTATCATCCCCTCCAAGAGCTTGCAGACTATTGATGTTAGGCTAACTGGCCTGTAGTTCCCAGGGATGTATCTCGGCCCTTTTTTAAATATTGGTGCTACATTGGCTTTTCTCCAATCAGCTGGTACCATTCCAGTCAGTAGACTGTCCATAAAGATTAGGAACAATGGTCTGGCGATCACTTGGCTGAGTTCATTAACCATTTCAGTCCCGGAAGGATTTCCAGCTTTAGGACCAGAGCACTTTTTTCAATTTGGCACTGCACCACTTTAACTGGTAATTGTGTGGTCATGCAATGCAGTACCCAAACAAAATTTGCGTCCTTTTTTTCCCACAAATAGAGCTTTCTTTTGGTGGTATTTGTTCACCACTGCACTTTTTATTTTGTGCGATATAAACAAAAAAAGAACGGAAATTTTGAAAAAAAAATGATATTTTCAGCTTTATGTTATTACAAAAATACAATAGACTAAATTTTAGTCATAAATGTTTGCCAAAATGCATTCAGCCACATATCTCCGGTAAAAAAAAAAGTAAATTGGCATATATTTATTGGTTTGCGCAAAAGTTATAGCATCTACAAATTAGGGTACATTTTCTGGAATTTCCGCAGCTTTTATTTTATGACTGCCTATCTCATTTCTTGAGGTGCTAAAATGGAAGGGCAGTACAAAACCCCCCAAAATCACCCCATTTTGGAAAGTAGACATCCCAAGGAATTTGCTGAGAGGCATGTTGAGCACAGTGAATATTTTATTTTTTTGTGATTGAAAAATGACCAAAAAAAAAAATTTACCCAAAACTTGTTACTGAAATTATATTTTTCTCACACATGACATGGGTATGTGTGGAATTACACACCAAAATGCATTCTGCTGCTTCTCCTGAGTATGGAGATACCCCATGTGTGAGACTTTTTGGAAGCCTATGCGCGTACGGGACCCCAAAAACCAATCACCACCTTCAGGATTTCTAAGGGCAATAATTTATGCCTTCACCCCACTCTACCTATCTCAGTTGCGGAGTCCATGAAATGCCCAGATAGCAAAAAAAAAACCAAATGACCCCATTTTGGAAAGTAGATACCCCAAGGAATTTGCTGAGAGGCATGTTGAGTCAGTGGAATATTTTATTTTTTTGCTACATGTGATTGAAAAATGAAAAAAAAAAAAAATTACACAAAGTTGTCACTGAAATGATATATTGCTCACACATGCCATGGGTATATGTGGAATTACACCCCAAAATTCATTCTACTGCTTCTCCTGAGTACGGGGATACCCCATGTGTGAGACTTTTTGGGAGCCTATCGGCGTACAGAACCCCAAAAGTCACCACCTATAGGATTTCTAAGGGCAAAAATGAATGCCTTCATCCCACACTACCTATCTCAGTTTTGGAGGCCATGAAATGCCCAGATAGCACAACCCCCCCCCCCCCAAATGACCCCATTTTGGAAATTAGACAACCCAAGCTATCTGCTGAGAGGCATGTTGAGTCCATGGAATATTTTATATTTTGACACAAGTTTCGGGAATATGACAATTTTTTTTTTTACAAAGTTGTCACTAAATGATATGTTGCTTGAACATGTCATGGGTATATGTGGGATTACACCCCAAAACACGTTCAGCTGCTTCTCCTGAATACAGGGATACCACATGTGTGAGACTTTCTGGCAATCTAGCCCCGTACCGGACCCCAAAATCCAATCACCGCCTCCAGGCTTTCTAAGTGCGTAAAAAGGTGATTTTACTCCTCACTCCCTATCACAGTTTCGGAGGCCATGGAATGCCCAGATAGCACAACCCCCCCCCCCCCAAATGACCCCATTTTTCAAAGTAGACACCCCAAGGTATTTGCTGAGAAGCATTTTGAGTATTTTGCAGATCTCACATTTTGTCACAAAGGTTTGAAATTTGAAAAAAGTAAAAAAAAAAAAAAAATCTGTTTATTTCTTCATTTTCCAAAACAAATGATAGCTGCAAAATATGCACCATGTCTCTTAGCAAATACCTAGGGGTGTCTACTTTCCAAAGTTGGGTCATTTGGGAGGGGCAGGGTTGTGCTATCTGGGCATTCCATGACCTCTGAAACTGTGATAGGGAGTGAGGAGTAAAATCACCTTTTTACGCACTTAGAAAGCCTGGAGGCGGTGATTGGATTTTGGGGTCCTGTACGCGGCTAGACTGCCAGAAAGTCTCACATATGTGGTATCCCCGTATTCAGGAGAAGCAGCAGAATGTATTTTGGGGTGTCATTTCACATATACCCATGGCATGTTCAAGCAACATATCATTTAGTGACAACTTTGTGGAAAAAAAATTATAATTTCCCCAAAACCTGTGGCAAAATATAAAATATTCCATGGACTCAACAAGGCTCTCAGCAGATACCTTGGGGTGTCTGCTTTTCAAAATGGGGTCATCTGGGTTTTTTTCTTGCTATCTGGGCATTTCATGGCCTCTGAAACCTGGAGAGGTACTGAGGAGTGAAGACATAAATTTTCGCCCTTAGAAATGCTGAAGGCGGTGATCGGTTTTCGGGGTCCTGTACGCGGATAGGCTCCCAAAAAAGTCTCACACATGGGGTATCCCCGTACTCAGGAGAAGCAGCAGAATGTATTTTGGGGTCTAATTCCACACATACCCATGGCATGTGTGAGCAATATATCATTTCAGTGACAACTTTGTGTAAGTTTTTTTTTTTTGTCATTCCTAAATCACTTATGACAAACAAATAAAATATTGCATGGACTCAACATGCCTCTCAGAAAATAGCTTGGGGTGTCTAGTTTCCAAAATGGTGTCATTTGGGGGGGCTTTGAACTGTCCTGGCATTTTATGTCCAACATCACCCACTCTTCTAACCACTTGAACCAACAAGTCTTTTCTGACACTTTTTGTTTACATTAAAAAATACATTTTTTTGCTAGAAAATTACTTTGAACCCCAAAACATTATATATATTTTTTAAAGCAGAGGCCCTACAGAATAAAATAGTGGGTGTTACAATTTTTTTTTTCCCACAAAGTATTTGCGCAGCGATTTTTCAAACACACTTTTTGGGGAAAAAAAACACTTTTTGAATTTTAATGCACAAAAACACACTATTTTTCCCAATTTTTTTGTGAGATATAAAAGTTGATCTCATGCCGAGTTCATAGACACCAAACATGACATGCTTTAAAAATGACGCACACCCGCGAAGTGGCGACAAACTATATACATTTTTAAAAGCTTTTAAAAGCCTTTATAGGTTACCACTTTAAATCTGCAGAGGAGGTCTACTGCTAGAATTACTGCCCTCGATCTGACGTTCATGTTGATTTCTCACATGCATGGTGAAATTGTTGTTTACATAAGTCACAAGACTGACGCTTGAGTCCACTTTTGCGCGCGTGCATGGGGGGCAGGGGTTCTTTTTTTTTAATTATTCATTTTGTTTTTTTTTTTTTTTTATGTAATCTTTATTTAAGGAGATTTCAACACAAATATTCAAATTGCGTCAATAAAGAGCAGATGAATTCCAATGTAAATCGTCAACATGAAATAACAAGAAATAACAGGAGAAATAGGGGGAAGGGAGGAAAGGGTCTTGTGGGGGTAGCCCGTCTCAATACATTTGAGCACCTATTATCATGGAGTCTGAGCCCCCGGACCGACCCCCGGCAGCCGCCCCCCAGGAGGGAATAGCACCCCACCCCGGACATTCGGTCCCTTCGGGCCGCGCGATCCCCCCCAGGGCCGCGGTCCCCGCCGGCCGCCCCCGAGGCCCAGCCCACGTCTGTTTCCAGTATATTCGGGCTAAGCAATACCTCAAGGGTAAACTAGGTTAGGTTCTCATTTGGTTCCATATGTGTTTAGCAAGTGTACTCCACAATTTCTGCCACGCGGGGTCTAAGGTACTCCTCCTGTCGGACCCATATTACTGTCCTGTCGTTATGCCTATGTGTGTTCCAGCTTTCATTGCGAATTGGGGGTCAGCTAGAGCTAGTAAGGCCAGATCTAGACTGGAGGTCACCAGGGTCGGGTCGGACACATGGTCCCGCCAGGTGGCCCACACCTTATTGAAGCGGTTCAGGGTGCCTCTACATGTGGCCACCCATTCCTCCGCCGCCATGATCTCCCCCACCTTCCCAATCCACTCCGACTCTGTCGGGATATGGTTGCTCTTCCAGTATATTGGGATAAGGCGCTTGGCGGCGTTGAGAAGGTGAGGGAGAGCGCTCCCTCTGTAAGCAGCTACAGACGACGTCGGGAAGTGTAATAGGAAGTGCTTAGGGGAATCGGGCAGTTGTATTCCCAGCCCGTCCATTATATGTTTCCGTACCATCTGCCAGAAGGGCTGCAGGGCAGGGCACTCCCACCAAATGTGTAGAAGTGTTCCCTCCATCCCGCATCCCCGCCAACAGAGCCCTGAGGTAGATGGGTAATACTTTGCCAACACCGCTGGTACTCTGTACCAGCGGGTTAGAAGTTTGTAGCTATTCTCTTGGGCTTTGGACTCCACTGAGCTCCTATGTGTCAAGTGGTAGAGGTTCCCAATCTGCTCCTCAGTAAATTGACATTGTAGGTCTCTCTCCCATTCCTTTATAAAGTGTGGTTCCTCGCGTGCCCTAGTTCCCTCCAGAAGTCTATACAGTACCGAGATCATATGTGGCGGTGGGTCTTGTTCTGCCCACAAGCTTTCAAAGTCGGTGAGTGTGGACCTGACCTGTGACCTATGGTGCCTTGAAGCAATGAAGTTGGTTAGTTGACGGTGTCTCCAGAAGTCAAATGGAAAGCTCCCATATCGTTCCCTCAAAGTTGCTAATGGTAGCACTGAGGGCCCTTGCATGAAACGTGTCAGGCTGATCGTGCCATCCACCACCCATGGCCCCAAAGCAGCTAGCTGCTCCCCTGGGGGAAACCATGGAAAGCAGACTGGGGCCAGTGGCAAGGTCTGTGGGGCCAGTGACAAGTTCTTATTCAGTTTATCCCACAGTTTAAGAGCATGGGTGGTTAGAGGGGATGACCAGGCGGAGAGACCTCTATCGTCTCTTGGCACCCAGGGAGCGTAGGCAAGATTCCTTCCTGCCATAACTTTTTCCATCTGTACCCACAGCTTGGCTGTTGTATGGAACTTCCAATTTAGAATCCTTTGTAACGCTATTGCTTTATAGTATTGAGAAATGTTAGGTATACCAAGTCCCCTGGCCTTTTTTGATCTCTGCAGCAACGCCATGGCTATCCTTGTCCTCTTGTTTCTCCACACAAAGCTAATGAATTTACTACGAAGTTCCCTGAAAAAGCGATTTGGTAAGGGGATGGGTAGCATCTGCAGCATAAACAACACTCGTGGTAAAGTCACCATTTTTAGGATGTTCGTGCGGCCCACCCAGGAGAATGTATCCTTATCCCATGAGCGCAGATCTTTGTCTATTTGTTTGAGCATAGGGGCGTAATTTGATGCATAAAGATTAGTTAAGTGGTTCGTTAAGTGTATACCCAGGTATTTTAGAGAGGAGGGGGCCCATGCGAATGGGAAGCTGCCTTGCAAGGAGGTTATTAGACTGGTGGGGGCGATGATTGGCATAATCTCTGATTTAGAGTAGTTGATTTGGAAGTTGGAAACCTGACTGTATAGTGTTAGTTCTTTCATTAAATTCGGTAAGGAGACTACGGGGTCGACCACGTGGAACAATATGTCATCTGCGTATGCGGACAGCTTGTGTTCTGAGTTCCCCATTCTGACCCCCTTAATGTTCGGGTTTGCCCGTATTCTACGGAGAAGCGGAGAAGCGGTTCTAGAACCAGGGCGAACAACAAAGGAGACAGGGGGCAACCCTGTCTCGTGCCATTTCGGATGGGGAATGCCGGGGATAGTCCCCCGTTGACTTTTACTTGCGCAGTCGGGGAAGAGTACAATCCCATTACCCATTTCATCATGTGTGGGCCTAGTCCAATCCTCCCCAGTACTGCTCTGAGGAAATCCCAGTCCACGCGATCGAAGGCCTTCTCGGCGTCTGTGGAAAGGATCAGATATGGGGGCATCCGATCGCGTGTTCTGGCCCAGTGGATCAGGTGCAATGCCCTGTTGGAGTTGTCACGTGCTTCCCTAGTGCTAATAAAACCCGTTTGGTCGGGGTGAACAATGTCCAGGAGCAGGTGTTGGAGTCTGCGCGCAATAACCTTGCCAAAGATCTTTAGATCCGTGTTCAGCAAAGATATTGGCCGGTAACTCTGGGGGAGGGTATGGTCTTTGCCCTCCTTGGGGAGAACCGTTATGTGGGCTCGCAGGGCGTCAGGGTGAAAGTTCCCGTCAGTGGCCAGGCTATTAAAGAAGGAGCACATGTGTGGTTGAAGCCGAGTGAAAAACTTTTCATAGTACCCCTTTGTTAGGCCGTCAGGCCCTGGGCTTTTTTGGCTCGGGAGAGATCGTATCGTGGCCAGCAATTCCGCGGATGAAATGGGAAGCTCTAAGTCTGCTTGTTGTTCAGGGGTCAATGTTTGGTAGCCAGCTCCTTCTAGGTAAGACGCAATAAGTTCGCTTTTCCGTGCCACTTCCACGGGCGAGGAGTTAGCGTGTAAATCGTATAATGTCGCGTAGTAGTCACGGAAGAGCGCCGCTATCTTCGTGGTGTGCTGGGTTATATCACCCGTTGGCGAGCGTAATACAGGCACATGGGTAACTGCATGGCTTTTGCGTAGCGCCCTAGCTAACATTCTCCCGCATTTGTTGCCGTGTTCATAGTATTTATGAGCTACGCAACGTAACCGTCGATTTATACGTCTATCTAGCAGCTTAGAGAACGGTGCGCGAAGTTCAGTGAGGCGCTGTAGCATTGCGGCGTCTGCTGACTGTTTGTGCTGTAGTTCAGCCCGTTGTAGCTCGGATAAAACCCTATTGAAATCGGCCTGTCTTTCTTTTTTGATTTTGGAGCCCCACATAATTAGAGTGCCCCTGACTACCGCTTTATGGCATTCCCATACTGCGCTTTCACCTGTTTCCCCATTGCTGTTGTCCGCAAAGTAGCTGGTCAAGGTCTCTTCAATCCCGGTCACCACCCTTGGGTCGTCTAGCAGGTTCTCGTTCAACCTCCAGGTCCAGGCCCTTCTCGGCCCGACCGTCAGGCCGAACGAGAGCGTAATTGGTGCGTGGTCAGATATCGTAATTTGCTCAATGGTAGAGTCCTCTATCAGGTCCAAGGTGCCCTGGTCAACGAGCAGGAGGTCGATCCAGGTGTAAATGTCGTGGACAGAGGAGTAGTAGCTGTAGTCTTTTTCTGAGGCATGCAGGACACGCCAACAGTCCACCAAGGTGTGGGATTGTAGGGTCTTACGGAAGTGGCGTAGAAATGCGTAGGAATGTGTTGAGCGGCCCGTCGAGGCATCTAGACTGGGGTCGGGGCATATGTTAAAGTCTCCCCCCAGTATCAGGCGGCCTTCTCTAAAGCTTGCTAGTTCTTCCAGGGCTTTGTCGATAAAGGTGAGTTGGTGTGTATTAGGGGCGTACAGTGTGGCTAACGTGTACATCTGCCCTGCTATTGTGCCCTTAAGGAACACGAACCTCCCTTGTGTGTCCACCTTGTGATCAGTCGGGACAAATGGACATGTTTTATGGATCGCAATAGCCGTTCCCCTGGACTTAGGTCCAGGCGAATTGCTGAGGAACCACTGGGTATATACATGGGTGGGAAGTCTAGGAGACGACGTCTCAGTAAAGTGGGTCTCTTGCAGAAACACCACCTGTGCCTTCAGGCGCTTCAGTTCTAGCCATAATCTGTTGCGTTTGTGTGGAGAACAAAGACCTCTTACATTGTATGATATTACCTTAATCGAAGCCATGGCGTTGCTCCACGACCCAGGAGGGGACCAGACCCCGCGTGACAAGCTAGGGAACCGTGATCTAGGATAAGATAGAGAACCTTTAGTATGACAAGAAACTCAGCATGATGCATTGCAAGAGGAAGGGTGGGAGTGGATAGGGAAGAATACAAAACATCGAAATGCAAAACATTAACATTAACAGTGGGCGGCGGTAACACCGACCGCCCGCGAGCCCAGGAGCCCCTGGTGCCTGAGTCAGCTACACGCTCCGGGCCAGCAACCACCCCCGAAGGGGCAGGCCCCTGCCCCAGAGCGCGCCGCCCTGAGTGGTGCGTGTGCCTACATAAGGCAAGGTGGGGGAACGTGTCTGAACATGGACCACCTTGCATAGTCAGCCCCTCACTGTATAGTAGGTTAGAAATGTTCGGGGTAAAGTAAACCGTCCTAGCTTGGAAAGTGCTATGGAATCGCAATGTGCTTTCAGTCCTTGATGAGTAGGTAGGTGTGTCTCCTGTGGCTGTCCAATAATGGCTTGAGATCAAGAAGCAGCAAAAACGGATGGGGGGGGGGAAGGGGGGGTGGAATAAAAACCCCCTCCTCCCCCCTTCAGCCTCAGAGACACACCCCCCAATCAGCACCATTATAGTCCGGCTTTACAAAGCACAGCATTTCCCATGGTGTCAGTCACAGCTTTTAAGTTTCGACTTCTTTAAGTGTCCCAGCTTCCCCCGGCCTCCGTGCGAGGAGAGGAGTCACGATTAGCCCGCTTCTTCCCTCTGGATCTCCTTCTAGGCCTGGCGGGGAGCCATTCCTGTGCGGCGGGGATCGGTGTGGACTCTGTAGCTATCCGCCAGTCAGGAAAGTCCACCGGGTCTAGGCCCAATTGCGACAGAAAGTGGGGGGAGATCATCTTTAGTCCGTAATGTGATCATCTTTCCATTTCTGTCCGCCTGTAGTTGGAAGGGAAACCCCCATCTATAAGTGATACCTGCTGCTTTCAATGCTTCCAAGAGGGGGTGGACTGCCCTACGTTGCATTAACGTGCGACGGGACAGATCCTGATAGAAGAAAAGTTGGGCACCGTCAAAGTCAAAGAAGGGGCGCTTACGCATACGTTGCATAATCTGTTCCTTGATTGTGTATTTGTGCAATTTGCAAATGATGTCCCTGGGGTTGTCTGCATCTTGGGAGGGCGGTCTAAGGGCCCTGTGGGCTCTGTCTATTTCGATGTGAGTGTCGGCTGATGTCCCCAAGATTTCTTTAAAGATGCCTTGTAATGTGGGTATAATGTATTTTGCCGCTGTAGCTTCTGGGAGGCCCTTAATGCGTATATTTGATTGGAGACTGCGATTTTCATAATCGTCAAGTTGATTTATTAGGGCTTCGATCCTCTGGTCTTGTGCAGTGCACCTTTCTGCCAGGTGTGCCATTGAGGGCAGCGAGTCTTCCACTCTCTGCTCCAGCGTCTCCAGTCTATGGCCCAGGTGGGTAGTGTAATTTTTAAGTTGTGCGATATCCTGCTGTAGGGCTTTCTCTACCCTGCTGGCGAACCTGTCCAGGTCCTCTTTGGTGGGGAGTGCCCAGATGTGCTTCCTGAGGTCTTGGTCTGTCTGCAGATCGAATATATCAGATCCCTGATTCTGTGAGACTCTGGACCCCGGGGATGCGGGGGGGGCCATGGTGTGTGTCAGCTTAGGTGAAGCAATGAGTGATGCTTCTAATGGCGTGGCAGGATGTTCTGCGTCTAATACTGCCTCCCCAGATTTTTTGCTCTTATTTGATGTCATTCTGGGTCCGTCCCTTAGTTGCTCCCCAGTACCAAAATAATTGTTGATGGGTCCTTGGCTCAGCTTGATGGAATTACGTGGTTGTGACTGCGCCCTACGGAGCTGGGACATTGCTTCTCTTGTATTAGGACGGTGGTATCCCCGATATGCTATTGATCAGGCTTCCAGTGAGGGGCCAGAGCTGCTCAGATCATGCTCACATAGTCAGTAGTGTCTCTCTCTGGGGCCCGAGTGGCCGGGGGGTTATGGCTGTGCTCGTCCTGGAGTGGGGGTTGCGGGGTGTAATCGGGCCTCCAATCAGAGTCCTCTCTGTGCTCCCTCACTAGCTGGACTGCCCTCAGTTGTGGTGCCTTAATGGTGCTACTAGGCCGCAAAGTTCTCCTCCTTGCCTCCAGTCAATGTGTGCATCTCCCTGGGGGTATCACGGGGTGGATGCCTGCCGGTCCTCTCCCCCTTATGGTTCTATGGGTCCCCCAATAGTTTATTTCATACCTTGGGCCCGGAGTAGCGCGCTGCCCACGCCAGACGTGGTAGGCCTCAGAAGCCGCTGCCTCGATTTTCGGCCGCCGCGGGCCGCGAGCTCCGATCCGCCTCAGAGAGGGTTTGTTTGGATGCCGAGAGAGCGGGGAGATGGATGCCCGCCGTGATGGCGCTCGTCCGTCCTCTTAGCGGCTGGATTCCCCTGGATTGCAAGGGTCGGCCCGGGAGCTCCCAGTCAGCACGTCTTGCCGCGTCCACGTCCAGGCCACGCCCCCATTCATTTTGCTTTTTAATTTTGTTTTTACACTGGCCCTTTTCATCTTTTTTTTATCATTTTTATTTTTATCACAGGGATTTTAAATATCCCCTATGATAAAAATGGGTATTGTCGCATATTTTTTTTTTTTACATTTGGGGTCTACTAAACTCCAGATCTTTTCCCAGCCCTTAAAGCATCTCACCACACCAAAATCGGTGTAATAAGATGCTTCCCAGATTTCCCAATGGCGCTGTTTGTATCTGGCGAAACCAAAGTCACAAAATGCTCGTAGCCTCCGGTTTCTTAGGCCATGGAGATGATTGGAGCCATTCTAGTCTTCAATCAGCTCTATGGTCAGCTGGGGGAACCATCAGCTGTATTCTCACATTGCCCGATGGGACAGGAGAGCCTGAGAAGACCAGCAACATATTAATATGTCGCTGGTCCTTGTTGGGCATATATTGTAATGTCCTTTTTTTCATGAAAAAAATAATCAATCGGTGGGTATGCCCACCATTCGAAAACCTCCCTTCATCCTCCCACTTCTAATGGTGGGCATAGCCACGTTTTAAAAAAATATACCGGAGCATAGGGGCAATCCGCCCCAATTTCCACCCACTGCCCCTATGCTCCGGTATATTTGCTCTTTTTTAACTGTGGTGGTGAAATCACTGCCAACAGCGCTGTAGTCGCTGCTTTATGAATGGTGGGAGCAAATGCTTTTGCTGTCACCATTAATAAATCAGTGCTGCAGCTAAATGGTGTACCTGAAAAGGAATAAACAATTAATAAAACACAGTAACATAAAAAAATGGCATACCTGCTAAAAAGAAAAAAATATAAAAACACATTAACAATATAACATTACAGGTAAGCATTAACATAAAAAAATTACATACCTGCAAAGAAAACATGATAAAAACAGTAACAAACAGGTATGCATACAAAATATTAACAATAGAGAGAGAATAGAGAGAGATTAGAGAGAAAACAAGAACGAGAGAGAAAAAAAAAAAATAAATGTACAACTGTTTTTGTTTTTTTTTATTTTATATTTTTTTGTTTTTTTAACGTTTTTTTAATCTTTTTTTATTTATTTATTTATTTTTTTGGTACACCCTACTCTAATAATTCACTAATGTTTGGTAGCTTTCAAAACATTCATCGATACAGAGACCAGGCTGGTCAGGACAGTAGGGGCAATAAGTGCGGGTGTCACGCCTGTATCCGCGTCGTCAGCAGACACAACATCTCTTTTGGGGTGTTCTGTGGCCTGGGGTACCACGGAGGACACATGGAAAGTGCCTCCCATGCAGCCGGCTAACTGCATTCATATTGTGAACAGGGGGTGCAGCACCATCTGGATACAGAAGGGCTGTGACAATCTCTTCCATGAATTTGAGGAAGGATCCCGTCAGTCTTGACGCTCTGTATAAGACATGAATGTTCAGCAAAGCCAATTGAAAAAGGTATAGAGACACTTTTTTGTACTAGCGTCTCGCTTTACGGGCAATTAGGTACGGCACCAATAACTGGTCATTGAGGTCCACCCATCCCATATTTAGGTTATATTCGTGGACACAGAGGGGTTTCTCCACAACACCAGTCGCCGTAGAAATTTGCACTGTCATATCTGCATGAAGGGAGGTCAGAATGAAAACATTCCGATTGTCCCTCCACTTCATCGCGAGCAAATTATTACACTTAGCGCAGGCTCTCTCCCCTCGACTAAGATGGGAATCTACAAGCCGATGGGGGAAGCCCCGGCGATTAGGTCACACGGTGCCACATGCGCCCATCTGATGATCAAATAAGTGACTAAACAGTGGCACGCTCGTGTAATAATTGTCCATGTATAAGTGGTACCCCTTTCCGAATAAGGGTGACACCAAGCTCCACACAATCTTGCCAGCTCTCCCTATGTAGTCTGGGCATCCTTCCGGCTCTACGTGACTATCTTTGCCCTCATAAACCGTGAAACTATGTGTATATCCTGTGGCCCTGTCACAGAGCTTATACAGTTTGACCCCGTATCTGGCACGCTTGCTGGGGACGTACTGCTTGAAAGCAAGACGGCCAGAAAATTTAACCAAGGACTCGTCCACGCACACAACTTTGTTGGGAATAAAAAGTGTGGCGAACTTCTGGTTGAAGTGGTTTATGAGGGGCTGAATTTTGTAGAGCCGGTCAAATTCAGGGTCACCCCGTGGACGACTGAGTTCATTGTCACTGAAGTGCATGAACCACAAAATCTGCTCGTATCGTGTCCTGGACATGCAAGCAGAGAACACGGGCATATGGTGAATTGGATGCGTGGACCAATATGACCGCAATTCATATTTTTTAGTTATGCCCATGAGGAAAGAAAGGCCCTGAAAGATCTTAAATTCTGGAACCGTGATTGGTTTCCAGTCTCTGGCAAGTATCAAATGGGGATTAATGGCGATGAATTGACCAGCATATAAATTGCTTTGATCCACAATAGATCTATAGAGATCTTCCGTGAAATACAGTGAATAAAAATCAATGGCCATAAAATCAGCTGTATTCACCATGATTCCGGGTTGGGCAGTGAATGGGGGAAGTACGGGCGCTGCATCAGTGGTGCGTTGCCAATCAGGGTTTGCAAGCGCATCAGGAAGGGCACTATGGGATCTGAGGGCCTGTGTTTGTCTTCTTCGTGGCTGCGGGGCATTACTCGTGCTAGCCACACCAGCTTGTACTGCACTTATGGGACTCGCCACGTCACCACGTGATACTGCAGTGCTGGTTCGTCTACGTCCAGGATGTACTAGGCCGCTGATGGTTGCCAGATCACCAGAACGGGTAGCGGCGCTAGTGCTGGCTCTCTGCTGCAGGCGAGAACCCTGTGGTTCATGCACATCAGTGACAGCAGAACGGGGTCTGGTACGCCTGACTCTAGCAGGGACCACAACTTCGTCATCAGAGCTATCTGTTAGGGTGCCGCTGCTGTCTACTGGTTCATATGCTGAGCCTGAATCTGACAGTGAGGCTTCCCCATCGCTCTCATCTGTCATACTCAGCATATTGTAGGCCTCTTTGCTAGTGTACGTGTGGCCAGACATTTTGGGCTTTTTAAATTTGAAACGTACACTAGCGTGACTCACAGGCAAAAGAGCGCACCTGGTTGTCAGAGCCTGCTTCAAACGCTACCAAATTCACTGTCAGAATTCGCAGGGATCGGGCGTGATCTCTGCGAAGGCTGCAGATATATGTAAAGTGTTTGGTAAGTGACAGCGATCTATTGATCCTGCAGTTGGGTGGGCTGGGCTGGGCAGAGAGGCTAAACACGGGTGTTAGCAGTTATCTGGGCTGATCCCGCTAACGCTGTATTTTTTAGAACCCTAATCTAGTGGGAACGCTAATATATACCTGATCAGATCGCAGATATTGCTCTGATCAGATACTACAATAATATCTAGCACCTACCTAATGTGCGTGCGTGTCAGAGTACCTCACTAACTGACCCTGCCTGGAGTTTACACTGACCCTAACACACACTAAAACCTAACTGGGGTCACGGCCGGGCGATCGGGGGTTAAAACTTATAAAAGGTATATAAAATAATACACAGCGGGTAATCTGATTGAAAAAAAAAAAACTAGCTAGCTAGTGTCACCCGTGACACTTATACGGTGATCACAGGTGACAGGGGGCAATCAAGGGGTTAAAAACTTTATTGGGGGGGCAAGTGGGGGTATTTTCACATAACTAGGCCTAATACTATCTACCCTAACACTGATTTAGCATCACAAGGGTCACAAATACAGCGACCTGTAAAAATCAAATCGCTGCACTATATGATACTGTGACAGGGAGTGACGGGGAGTGAAAGGGTTAACTGGGGCGATCAGGGGGCGATCAAGGGGTTAAATGTGCCTATGTGACCTGGTGTCAGTGTGCTGTTTGTGCAACTCACGTTTTTTTGATGCTCCTTCTTCCTCGCTGAAACTGAAAAGGACTTCAGTGAGGAAGTGGAGCTAACTTCCTCTGCCTCTGTTTACATTTCAGAGGCAGAGGAGCCCTATCATTGGCAGGACCGATCGGAAGGGCCAGGCCAAAAATCATTGGCCTGGTACTGTAGAGTGATCGGTCCTGTGTCAAATCAAACAACAGTGCGTGATCGCGGCCGCCATCCCCTGATGGCGATTCACGATAACGAACCACCTTGCCACCGTCACGCTGCGGCGGGTGGTCGGCAAGTGGTTAAGGACCCTCGGGTGCAAATCATCTGATCCTGGTGACTTATTAATGCTAATTTTATCAAGTCTATTTCTAATTCGGTCCTCTGTTAGCCATGAGTGTGCTTCCTGCGACATGTTATGAAGGTTAACATTACAGTCTTGATTACTGAATCTCCCCCCCCGATTCCCTTATGAAGACTGAGGAGAAGAATAAATTCAAAACCTTGGCTATCACTGTCTTTTGTAATCAGATTCCCTTCCTCATCCTTTATGGGGCCAATATGTCCTGACCTCCTTTTCTTACTATTTATATACTTTTTCTTGTTTTTTTTTTTTACTCTCCTCGTGTTCTATCTTGATTGCACCCTTGTATTTCCTATTGTATTCTTTGTAAAGTTGGAATGCTGATGACCTCTCAGCCTTGTATTTTTTGAAGGCTTTTTCCTTTGCTTTTATATGCAACTTTACGTTGGAGTTATGCCACCCAGGACTTTTGTTAGCGCTTTTGAATTTATTTCCCATTGGAATGTACTGGCCAATACCTTTATTTAATATATTCTTAAAGCACTCCCATTTTTCCCCCGTGTTCTTTGCTCCTAGGATTTTATCCCATTTAATATCTTTGTGCAGTTTAGGTACCTGTAAGTTGGCTCTTTTGAAATTCAGTGTTTTTGTATTACCCTTGTGTTTCCTATTTCTATGATTTATACTGAAACAAACTGACCTATGGTCGCTGTTTCCTAAGTTGCCCTGTATTTCTACATCTGCTATCAGGTCTGTATTGTTAGTAATTAGTAGGTCTAGTAACTAAAGTTGAGCGAACTTCTGGAAGTCCGGGTTCTGCTGGTTCAGCCAAACTTCGGGACAAAGTCCGGGTTCGGGTCCGGACAGAACCAGAACTTTGTCCCGGACCCCGAACCCCATTGAAATCAATGGAAACCTGGAAAGTCCTAGAGGTCTGCAAAAGGAAGGAAATGGGGGTAAGATGGGACAAGTGCTCTACAAAGAAATGGGGACTGGGAAATAACTAAAAGCATTTAAAAAAAAATAAAAACATAAAAAAATCAAAAATGGAGGTGGATGTGGACCATCTTCAAACTGGGTCTGAAAAGTATTAATTAACGGTAGAAGCCATATAACTGTTCTAAAATCATCTTCAAACTGTGTCAAAAAAGTATAAATAAGCCGGGAGAACCCATATCACTGTTCTGCAAACATCTGAAAACTGTGTGTAACACTTTAACTAAAACCGGGAGAAACCATACTACTGTTCTGCAAACATCTGGAAACTGAGTGTACACTTTAACTAAAACCGGGACAAACCATACTACTGTTCTGCAAACATCTGGAAACTGTGTGTGTCACTTTAACTAAAACCGGGACAAACTGAACTACTGTTCTGCAAACATCTGGAAACTGTGTGTAACACTTTAACAAAAACCGGGGCGACCCCTATATCACTGTTCTGCAAACATCTGGAAACTGTGTGTGTCACGTTAACTAAAACCGGGACAAACTGAACTACTGTTCCTACAAACGTCTTGTCACTATACCCAAGCGGGGCCAAAAACAATTTCACAATGTGTGTCAAAGGTCTACAAACGTCTTGTCATCAAGTCGAACAGGGCCAAACTCAATTTCACTGTGTGCGTCAAAGGTCTACAAACGACTTGTCATCAAGTCAAACAGGGCCAAAATCAATTGCACT
>BLSH010006784.1:377346-391760 GCA_018402905.1 Glandirana rugosa | reverse complement strand
CAAACGAATCCTCACATAAAAATCAACAAAATACATAGACAGTATAACGCACCTATTATCCAAAGAGTCAACCAGGGACTCGAGACGATCAAAAACACTCAAGAGAAATCACCCCAAAACAAATAAGACCTAAAGATTACACACTTAGAAACGATCTTAACGCAGTTCCCACCGTAACATAAAAAAAACGAGATCGGGGCTCAACTTAGTCCTACGGAGAGTACATCCGGAACACCCGTAAGGTATCACACCACCCCCTCCTATGACTTAGAAGCAAATAGTCTTTTATACAAAACTCTACGACCATTTAGTCACCACAATACCAAATTAATACAAGACCCACAAAGCTCACCACTGATTTACCAGCATCTCAAAACATATTTTCTGATAAACGAAGATTCAGTATCCTCCCCCACCACACTATGGAATGCCCACAAGGCCTACATGAGAGGCATCCTGATTCAACTCGGGGCTAGAGCAAAAAAAATACAATGCCACCCTTGACGCAATTCTAGCAAAGATTCACACATTAGAAATCCAGAATAAACAAAACCCCACTAAAGAGAACTCACAAAAACTAGCAGAGCTCAGGGACCAACTGAGAAACCTATTATCCACGCAATATGACAGATACATAAAACAACTAAAAATACACTCCTAAGCAAACACCAATAGGGCAGGAAAATACATGGCCAATAGACTGAAACAAATTAGAGCCAAAACGAGAATATCCCACCTAACCAACTCCCGTAACAAACAAAACATTGCCAACCCAAAAGAAATCGCAGAATATTATGAAGCGTTTACAACTTAAACAAGGATCCCAACACCACGCAACCCACTCTAACAAACATCCAGAAATTCCTGGAGTCAATCAAACTCCCTACACTTATGGAATCCCAAAAAGAATCACTAAATGCACCATACACACATAAGGAAATTGAAAAAATTATCATGTCCCTCCCTAATGGCAAATCACCAGGCCCAGACGGCCTAACTAATGAATATTCCAAAACCTATCAAACAGTGCTAACTCCCTTCCTGCAAAAAGTATTTACACAAACCAATCATGATTCTACATTCCCTAAAGAGATGCTGGAAGCTCATGTGGTCACTCTGCCAAAACTAGGGAAAGAGCCAAACACACCAGCCAACTTCAGACCGATATCTTTAATAAACACAGATGTTAAGGTCTTTGCAAAACTTCTGTCCAGACGACTCACAGATATACTTCCACATCTAATCAAAAAAGACCAGATGGGTTTTGTGAGGGGGAGACAGTCCACCGATGCCACTAGAAGAATAATAGATATTCAATGTCATGCTGTGAAATCACGAATGCCTTCTCTGCTCCTCTCTATAGACGCAGAGAAGGCGTTCGATAGAGTCCACTGGACCTATATGACACAAGTGCTGAAGAAATACGGCTTCCAAGGTCCAATTCTATCTGCAATACTGGCTTTGTATTCTAACCCGACAGCTCAAGTGTACACATCTGGATTTCTTTCCAGACCGTTCCACATCACAAATGGAACCCGACAGGGTTGTCCACTCTCGCCCACAATCTGCAATCTTCTGATACAGCCATTAGCTGAAAAAATGAGAACTAATTCCCAAATCACAGGTTTCAACTTTAAAGGCGAATCTCATGTGATAACACTATTCGCAGATGATGTCATTCTAATGCTTACAAATCCCCACAAATCTCTCCCAATGGCCCCCCAGGTTTTGTCTGATTTTAGTGATATTTCCTATTACAAAGTAAACTTTGCAAAATCTCTCATTCTAGACATGGGAGTGCCACCCAAGCATAGAACACAATTACAAAATGACCTAAAGTACACCTGGAACGATAAAGAAATATCATACCTAGGATTAACCATAACAAAATCCCCCCAGGCATTGATAAAAGCCAACCTCACCTCAATGATCACCAAAATCAAACCTATGCTCACAAATATCTCCCAACGTAACTTCTCATGGGCAGGTAGGATCAACGCCATAAAAATGATGGTTCTCCCCCAGATACTGTACATATTCAGGGTACTACCCCTACCTATTCAAAACAAATATATAGATACCCTGTTGAAAATCCTAAAGGGATGTGTATGAAACGGAAAGAAAGCCAGATGCGCACAAGATACCATGATTGTACACAAAAAATGTGGGGGGGTTGGGGCAGTAGTTGTTAAGGACTATTACTGGGCAATAAGATTAGAACAAATCTATCACTGGATCTCAGATACTGACAAACCAGTATGGATAGAAATTGAACAAGCTATGCAACCCACAGAGAACCTCCCAACACTGTTAATGAGCGACAAGTGGAAAAAATGGGACATACTCAAATTCCCACTCACCATACAATCATCCATACTGGCCTGGCATCATCTACTAAAAAAAAAATAAACCATAAGAAGGTGGACTATGAGTTCTCACTAAAAACATTAGAGGTAATGGTCCCACACATATCCACAGGACACCTCAAAAAACACAGCATAAGCCACATCAATGACATACTACAGGAAGGAAAGCCAGGCAACATACAACACATATCTGAGAAATACCAGTTAAACGTGACAGCCCGACTCACATGTACAAGCATAATACACTTCCTAAAAGACCACCCGGTACCACAGCTAGAAATACCAACATACGCATGGGAATATTACTTCTCAAACCTAACACCCAAAGCCAAAGGCATCACTCATTTTTATAATAATTTGCAAAATAAGAACGTATTTCAAAAAACCAAAGCTAATCTTGAATGGGAAGAAGACATTGGGTCTACCTTTGCACAGGAACAATGGAAGTCAGCTCACAGGGAAATACTCAAGGCCTCACATTGCAACAACCACTGGGATGTCATTCAAAATCTCCAACAGATGGTACCTGACACCATACAGGATGGCCCAAATCTATCCGGATACCTCCTCATTATGTTGGAGGGGGTGCGGACAGACGGGTAAAATACTACATTCCCTCTGGAAGAGCCCACATCTTTCCGGCTTCTGGAACCAGATTTTCAGAAACATATCCATAATCACAGGGTACATCAAAGCACCCAATCCATAATTAGCCATACTCCACATCAGAATAGACACATACCCACCTAACTTCAGACGCCTGATCATGCACATACTTCTAGCAGCTCGTACTCTGATACTGAAAACGTGGAAGTCTAAAACACCACCCCACATAACTGAAGCACTGCGAATGGTACAGACAAATTACTACTACGAACGTGCACTTGCTACAAATACACTACACAGAAAAGCCTTTGATGAAAACTGGTCTATATGGACTGATAAATATAAGGTTATTTGACCCTAGCTAAAGTTAATGAAGAATGCCATTTTCACCAGTTCACGATACCAATGAGATAAAACTACTGTACTTGCTTACATTTATGTTCATGCACCGCATATACTCTGCATACTTGCTTATGTACCTAACCCTTTTATGTACTTCACTCTAAACTTCAATAAAAACTTAATGTTAAAAAAAAAAATAATAATAATCTTAAATACTCAGGCATATTTCCTATGCAAAAACTATTTTAGATTTGATTGTCTAATTCCAGGCACAAGGGATTAGTACAGGATCAGCTGTTGTGCTGTAGTTTGCTTTATAGAATTTGTTTTCTTGAAGTATTTACTCTGATTTAATTGCTCATTTACACTACTGGGTGCATTTATTATAAAATTGCATAGCAATTCACCCAGTGAAAGTGCATGTACATTTTTTCTGAGCGAATGGGGCAAAAAAAAAGAATGTTATTAGGCCATTTCCTGTTGTGGCCAACCATGTTTAATTGTTTTACAACAGAAAACATTGTATGTGGCCACTAGAGTGTGAGGTGTCATCGGAAACGAGAACATCACCTAATAACACTTATTTAACCCAATTTGCATAGAACAGTTCCTAACATTAGCCAAAAAATATTTTTATTATTTCATCACATTTAACAAATATATTTCTGCTCTTTCCATCATCCATATCCCCTCTATATGAGTCTGCTCTTTTACAAGTCCAGTTTTATTTCACATCTGTAATTAGGTATGACCCTTCTTTAACCTGAACATTTATTTCACTGAAACAGTTTTAATAGAATATGAGGGGTGGCAACCTTCTAATTTTAAAAGTATGTATTAGTACTGAAGCTTTCTATAACTCAACTACAGAGAACTTAAAGTTCATATGCTGTATTAATAACAGTGTATGAGTGATCCAGCAAACTCTTTGTATTACAATAAATCCCTTTCATCATGCTTGTATATTGTTAGAAAGGTAGAATTTAAGGGGTTGTAAACCCTCAAGGTTTTTCACCTTAATGCATTTTATGCATTAAGGTGTAAAACCTTTTCACCTGCAGCAGCCCCCCGAGCCCCCCTTTACTTACCTGATCCCCAAATGATCCCAAGCTAACCCGAGCTGCTCTGGTCCTCATTGGCTGGATTGATAGCAGGGGAGCCATTGGCTCATACTGCTGTCAATCAAGTCCAGTGACCTGGGAGCCAGGGATGGGGCCAAGTCCCACTGTTTGCATGAATACATGCAACAGCAGGACTCGGGAGCATGCCCGCACAGGTGACCCCAGGGAAGCACTTAAGCACTTAAAAAAAAAACTGCAAACCTTTAGTATTGCTTTAAGGCTAACATCACCTGCACACACAGAGCTGAAAAGTACCTCTTACAAAGGCATTTAACATATTCCTTCTTTCTGTAAACCACCTTCACATTAGCCTATGTGTCCATGCACACATAGGAATTTACAGGAGTATTGTAAGAGGAATTTTTACAGGCAGAATAAAATTGCACAATTGGCACATTCTGAAAGGAGCTTTTGAACAGAAAAAAATGTGTGTATGTACATAAACAAGAATAAACATGCACATACAGTATGCATGTAAATTAATTCCAATGGCAAGAACAAATTAATATTCTGGCCAGTAGAATGTGCCTGTGCTCAAACACCATACACACATCAACACACATACATATTGCAACATTAGAGGCATTTTTTTCTGCAAAATTCCGGCAGAAAAAAATCTGCTTATTTTCATAATCCCATGTGCGTGAGGCCTAAAACAAGCTTGATGGTGAATCTCTGTCTGCTGAACACTAGGCAAAGATAACAGTTAATTCAGCTGAGCACTCACAAATTCATCTTTAAATGTATTTTTTTCAAAAGGTTATTTGTACTTTTATAAAATTATCCTTTAAATGCTTATCAACCGTTTTACCGATTTTGACAGATCCTTTCTGTATAGTTACTTCAATTCATTCATATGGGGAGACAGTCTACCTTTTGACCCAACAACAGAAGGCTAAGCCACAATAATGAATAGAATTTGTCAACACATGCACAGAAATTTCAGAACTAGCTAGGTGGGCTTCAGGTGGTGGCTATATGGTTCCCCAGGGGCCTCACAGTGTGTATCTACTAGGGTCATGAGGGTGAGCATAAGACCACCATGATACCTTTCTAAAAATAAAGAAATCATAAGTTAAATATGAAAATAAAGGTATCCTTTAAATGAAACTAGTGGCCTTTTGTGCTCCCCTATACAGTAGCACTCAGACTGGAAGAGAGTGGAAAAGTACTGGAAGCCAATCAGGCATGCTGCATGCAAATATAGTGGCAACATTATAGGCTGATAGGAGAAAGGAGTAGAATGAGCAAAGACCTCATCACTTGCTGCTTTTCTACTGATCAGTTAGAATTCTGGGGTTAGCGAGGAGACACCACTGTATTTTTTAACAGTAAGTGGTGTCTACTCCCTGGCTGAACTGTATGAGGAGGATGCTTGCTGTCAGCTGATTCAGAATCACAGAAGAGCACAAGTAAGTGAACTCCTGTCATCCACAAGAGCAGTATGACCAAAAAAAAAAATGTTGCCCATGCTGCTCTTTTAGGACATAAGCCAGAGATTAAACTTACCTTATTTCCTTTGCTACTTTTGCCACAGACTAAAACCTAATCGTGGAGGCCATTCACTTGCAAATTGGTATACAAGTATACATTTTCTTGTCATTGGTCCATAAAAACTTCAAAACATTTGGTTGAGACAAATCTGGTAAAAATGATCCTAAATGATTTCCTGATGATAGAATTGTCTATTACTATCATACCTCCTAACAATCTCAGCCTCTAATAGATGGCCTACTTGGCTATTAGGGAATGCAGTAACACTTATTAATGAACTACTACATGTTCATTTCCCAACCTTACAAGTTCACTTAAAGTCTATCTTTGGGGAAAGAAACAAATCCTCTCTAGCAGTGGGGTTGCCTCTATAATGCAAGGATTTTGGGCCTAGGGTACCACAAAAAAGAAAGCACTTTTACTTACCTGATCCTATATTACCCAGGAGCCAGAGCTCTCATTTACTCCCCTGTGCTCCAGCAGTGAACTTTCCTTTGGCATCTTCACAGCCAAATGTAGGGCTATGCACACTGCATTGTACTTGATGACCTTAAAGAATACTCAATTGCCTAAGCTGTGGGGACTGGTCTGGCAGTGAGGAAGGAGTCTCTGGGGGATTGGGTAAGTAAAAGTGATATTTTAGGTACATTAAACACAAATGAGCATTTAATCATTGCAGTGTTGGGTCAGCCCCAACACGGGGGGGGGGGGGGGACTTTTGTCTTCACTAGAGTTTAGCCTCTACTAGAAAAACCTTTTGAGTGCCCAAACACAAATGTACCTTTATTTTTCTGAGAATTTTGCCATTACCTCTAGCTAGTTTAATACAAATCTCTAATTAATTATGAGAGTATTTCTCTATTTTCATTACATCTATCTTGGGAACTCCTACTCAGCGATCCAAAGGCCTCTTGCACATTGGGCCTCAAAAACACCACTTTTAAGGGTGTTTGATTTTTTTTCTGCTTTTTAATGTCCCGTCATGTTAGCCTATGCGTCCATGTACACATAGGCTTTTACAGGCATTTAGAGGCAGGGGCTTTTAGAGGTAGACAAAAACTCAGGGAGGGGGAGGAGTGTTTTGCTACTTAAAAATGCCTAATGCACCTAAACACTTCTAAATGGGCATTAACACTATGCTCCTCAAGCACTTTCAATGAGCAGAATTCATTACTATTCTGGCCAATGAAATGAATGAATGCCCAAGTGATTGACGCATTCAAAAAACACGGCTTTAGGCGCATTTTTGACGTTGCTTTTCTCCTGCCAGTAGAAAGGTGTTAAGAAGAACTGGACAAATGCCCAGTGTGAATGGGGCCAAATGCTCTCTAGGTGATCTAATTGCCCTAGTATTGTATCTTGTTTTTCCATCTTGCTCTTCTTATTTTTTTAGAAGGGCAGGAGGTACACATCTTCTGCAGTGTCCCCCTGAGCTAATTTTTCTGTACAAACATACACATGACATACTGTACACTAAGCAAAATTATCAATCTCACCATTAAACAATTTACAAAGTTAAACAATCTATCCCATAACAGAGTTGCTTACATTTTTTTTTTTCAGCTACTCTTTTAAATCCATTTATACCACAATCTATTAGAGAGAGCAAGTTACTTGAACTGAACAGAAAATCTGAGCAAGAGGGCAGAATAAAAGGTACATCATTTTCATCACACAATACAAACATTATAAACTCCTGTTTTTTTTTATTCCAGGATTCATTTGAAACAGCAATCAACTTGAATGAGTAATTACCTGTATATTTTATAAAAGACAAACTTTCTATTAAGACTAAAAATATGAAGGATATAATAGCAGCAGAGTCCTACACAAGGAGTTCTGTAGATAAAACAACCTGATGCACTGTGTGTGTGTGTTGATTATTAGAGCTAATGTACTGTATGTTATCTGTTGCACTATTATATAATTTATCTAACTATTTAGTCCAATTTTTTTTTATGAGTTTTCTAATAGAACTTTATTTCATAGATATTGATTGGTGAATTTCATTGACCAGTGAAAAGACAGTTGACACAGGAAGCTGAAAGTCTAAAAAAGAAAATAGTGGTGAAATAGAAATATGTAAATCAATCTATAATTATGTATTTAAGCTGTTTGGCTGTTTATCTGGAGTTTCACTTTCAGAATAACATGCATTGCAGTTTGTCTCTAGTAGTTTTAAAAACACATTATATTTTAGTAGAAGGTAAAATGTGCAACAATTAAAGTGTATATATAGCCATTTTTTAGTGTTGGATAGAGTAGGTATGGATTTGCACCTGTCAGATTTTTAAAACTGTCTGTGTCATTGACAAATATATTCACCTTCTCTATTTGATTATGGTGATTATTGTCACTGAAACAGAAAGGGTTGAAAAAAAAACATATTTTGAGTTTTCACTGGAACAAGAGGTAAGGGTAAGTCACTCAATTGGGACATCTCTTCTGGTGAAAAATGTCTAGTAGAAATTCCCCTCATTGTTATAGAAATTTCTTTTTGATTCTTGTGTTACTTGGACAGGGAATTAAATGAAATCTCTTGAACCAGATATAGAGAGCAACAATGAACTGACAGGGGTTGTATCACTTATTCCTACTCTATTTAAAAAAAAAAAATTGCTGTACTTAAGGCTCGCACACACACTATAAGAAAATTGGGTGAGAATTTTCGTCTAAAGAACTTTTCGGACCATTTTCGTATAGTGTGCGCACAACTTTGTACAGCCGATTCCAACCTTCTGAATGAAAATTTCCAAAGGGACAAGCTCCAAAATTTTTCTTGTACGGGAACTGAACGATTTTCGCTTAATGTGTACCATTTTCATATGATTTTCAGAAACGAAAGACTGCGCATGATCAGAAACAATAGACAACAAAAAAAGCCTTTGTCGTATGAGAATTTTCATATGAATTTTCTTTTATCGGTTCTGATTTGCTGTGAAGCAACGAGGAAAATTGGACCATCGTTCCCCAATTTATTTATAGTGTGTACTCCACATTACAATTTAATCTTCCTCTCAATGCTTTGATCTTAGATTTAATTAAAATAAATTATAACAATAATACCATCAATGCCTTTTGGAAACAGCAGACACACAAAAATGGTACTATGATACCCTAAGTGTGGCTTATTTGGGCTGCTACATTTTTAATTGAATTATGGAATATCATTTACAATAGGATTCTATCAGATGCTACGGTACTATAATTTTCTTTATTTCAGGTTTATTGCTTGAAAAATTCCAAAATAAAGAAAGCATCTATTGAACAAATCAAATTATCTGTATTTTTAAAAAATGAACAAAGATCCTGCAAGGGTTCCCATCATTCTAACCTGCTGAGCTTTTGAACTAAACTTTGCTGCAAACAATTGCTGTGAACATGTTAACTAGCAACATTTATGTGCAATTAAGATTTTTTTCTCATTTCTGTCATATAATGAGGGCTAATAATGTTGTCTATTATGTCAATGCCTATATATTTTGCCTTTTATGTCTTTGTCTATATGTTATCTTTTGTAGTTGTAACTTCCTTCCAACAAGGACCTTTATTTTTGCTTAGCAAATGTTGTTTTCAAAATATCTGTATTTAATTTTCCCTTTGTGTTATATAGCACTGTGGAATATTATTGTACTTCATAAATAAAATATAATAATAATTTCCCAGATGGCTTCTTTCTCAGGCAGAAGATTAAATACCGTAAAGTAATTCATAGAAGGGACACAAGGAGTAAGCAATAACAACCTAGAGGTTTATTTCATGCTGAGATTGGTTTATCTGCATTAAATAAACTGCTTGGTTAGTCTTGCAACATTTCTACCATTATCTTCCTCTATGAGCTTTTGTTTGCACATGGGAAAGTTGTAGTAAGATAAGAGCTTCAGTTGTTGTAAATCTTATAGTGGTATTTATATTAGTACTGTATATATTTTGTTTGAGTGTGTACGAAGATATCTGTGATGTTTATTACATATCTGTGGAATAGTAAAAGTAATCTTATTTTCATGTGTTCTTGTCTGTCCCATTACCCAAATAAACTACATTTATTTTGGAGCAACTGACAAATTGAGGGCAATTAATAAACTGATAAAAATGGGGTTTTCTAAAAAAAAAAAAAACATCACTATGTATCTGTTAATTGTGCAATGCATACAAATGTAATCTAAAGCATGCTAGTATGCTTAGAGTATATTGCCATGGTATGGACAGCATACTAATGATAATTTTTCTTACAAATCTAGTGAACACCCTGAAAGTCCTTGATTATTGTTTTGGATGTGTCAATTCGTTTTTGGTTATAATGTAAATAGGAACAATAAAACAATTTTTTTTAAATAGGTTTACTGTAGATAAACAGTGAAAATGTTACTAAATATAAAAAAAATTACGGTGCAGCACTAATAAAATGTGTGTGTGTGCTCACACACGTAAGTGCTAATAAATTTAAACTCTGTGCAAAATATTGCATAAAGTGATAAAACTCTGTGCACAATATTGCATAATAGTGACCAAACTGGATGCTTTAAAGATCACTCTCAAAGCACCCAGATCAAACAATACGATCTGTGAAAAACATATATAAAGTGCTAAATCAGTTTATCAGTTCATCACAAATAACAAAACAGTGCATCTATAAACATGCAGCAATAAACAGTTCCACAGTCAATGCAGACAAATCCAACAGACTGGATTCCCTGCAAACAGGATCTTAAAAAGTGCCAGCGTGCTGAGACATATCCTCCATCAGTCAATATAACTGCTCACCTTATAGATGAGTAAAGAAAGTGTTTATCCGCACCATGGGATTTAGGACAGACAGCTGGTGATGGTTCCCAATAGTACTCTACTCAAACACCTCTGCTGGGTAAACACCAAGTGTAAAAAATAGGCCCGGTCCTTGCGTAGTTAAATGGACTTCCCCCTACTCTCAGTAGTTGCTCCATTGTTAGTTTGTTAGGTCATTAGTGCCACTTTATCCAATGTACTTTGCACATTTTGTATTTAATTCAGTTGCACTAGTACTCTTCCTGTCCTGACTTTGACTGCATTTTCTAAGTGTTTGTCCCTTGTTCTGGTTTTGGTATTTGGTTCTGGTTGCCCCTGGCATTGGCTTTTGGCTACACTCCTCTACTATGCACACAAGTCATCCTCTGACACTAACTTTATCTTTGCTCAGGAACCATAATTTTGTTATAATCCAAATCTTAAATTACTGGGGGCACCCATGTACTAGTTCACACATAAATCATTCTTAAAAGGTGGCAGCAATGGCCATCTAGTTTTAACAGAGATGTGACTTACAGACTGTAGTAGTAAAAATTGTGAGCTTAAATTACTGTTTTCACCGGAAATCAAGTATATAATGTGAGGGAAATTTAAGTAATCCAGTTTGCATTTATTTCTGAATTCTTAAAGATTCATAAAGTAAAGCTATGTAATATAAAAGTATTCCCCTTCCAGTCCAAATTACAAATTTGTGGCATTCTACCTGCTGTCACATGTACAAGACAACCACATGCTATTCAACAAGGCAATGCAATTTAAGGAAACAAAAAGGAGGATGCGCATTAGGTTGCATATGTCTACACACATTCATTTATATCAGTGGTTCTCAACTCCGGTCCTCGGGACCCACCAACAGGCCAAATTTTAAGTATTACCTTGGGGAGATGCAGATTAGAATACTGCAATCACTGAGCAGCAAATCACCTGTGATGTATTTCAGATATCCTGAAAACCTGGCCTGTTAGTGGGTCCCGAGGACAGGAGTTGAGAACCACTGATTTATACAGTATATCATGTTAGAATTGCCCTCTTCAGAAAAAATATACAAGGTGCAAAAAAAGTTTAGATTTTCTAAACTTCAGCCCAGGTTCACACTGACAGCAGGGATGAAATTGTGTGAGTACAGCTGAACTTGCACTATTTTATTCCCACATGTCAGTCCCGACTTCGGGGGGCATTTTCAGGGACATCTGTGTGGGTAGCTGCACAGATGGCTATGGAAATTGCACCCGTAGTTGCCAAAAGTAGTACAGGAACTACTTTTGGGAATCAGTGAGGCTCTGCAAATGCGGCGTTGCGCCGATTCAGACGGTGCAGCTTTCTGGCAATAGCCGCCGATTTGGCATGCGATTTGACATGTCCATGGTGGTCCCTGAGTGGGCTCCCTGGTTGTCCTGGGTGGCGATCCTGGGGGGCTGCACTGATAAACAATCAGCGCAGACCCCCTGTCAGAATCTCCTCTACGCGCGTCTGCAGACGTGAGTAGAGGAAAAGTCAATACACGGCTCTTCCTATTTACAATGTGATCAGACATGATTGGTCATGGCTTATCACGTGGTAAGGAGCTTACGATGGAGGCTCTTTACCCTGATCAGTAATGCGTTGTATCAGACTGACACGCCACACCACCAATTGCCACGCTGCGCGCCCCCACGGGCGCTCGATCGCGGGTTATCCTGGCGGACATCATATGATGTCCAGTCAGGATAACTGAATCACTGCCCAGCCATCATTTGTCTATAGGCTGGATGGGAATGGTTAAGCAGGCAGCAATCAACACATTCCCAATAGAAATTTGCAACATATGAGCTAAAATCAGAAAATGTGGCGCTAATAATAACCACATCTAATCTCTAAGGTGAGTGTATCAATTTCCATGTGTCAAATACTGAAAAAAATTGTTGTAGTGTTGAAACAGTATTAATGAAACTAACCAAAATACAATTACATTTGGCAAGGCAAAAGGGCTAGATGTTCTCATTCACAACTCATCATCCTCAAACTAGTGGGAGGAGCAGGGTGGGTGGATATCCACGATTATTATCAAGCAGTACACATGGAACAGCTGAAACACTGGTTCCACAACAGTAACCCCCCACTGTGGATAGAAATAGAAACAGCACTATCTCCCACAAAAAAAACTGTTAATTCTGCTCATATATGACTCCTGGAAACCCTGGAACATTTCCTCTCTCCCATTACCCACCCAAACATCAATCTTAGCATGGAGAGCCTTGACCAATAACCTCATGGGAAAAAAGCGAACAGTACCTTTGAAGTACTCGCTGCACATTTTAGAGGAAGTCATCCCTATACTTTCCTCTGAACCCTTACAGGAAAAAGGTATAGAACAAGTAAGCGATGTTATTCAGGACAACAAACCAAAAACCATAGATGCCCTTATGACAGAGTTTAACCTTCCCAGGGAACTCTACTTCACATGCGCAAGAATAACATAATTTCTCTCTAAACACCCCTTTCATAACATGCAGCTACCTGATCCCATTTGGGAATTTTACTTCCCACAACAAGTACCCAAGAGTGGAATCTCACTTTTCTATAATGCACTACAAAACAAAAAGGCCTTCCAGAAATCAAGTAACATGTCAAAATGGGAGACAGATCTAAAAACCTGCTATACTACCCGTCAATGAAGCACTGCCATTAAAAATATATACAAGTCATCAAGAAGTGTGACCCACTGGGAAATTACCATAAAAATCATCCATAGATGGTACTACACAAGCTATAGAATAGCCAAGTTCTCTACATCTTCATCCACTCATTGTTGGCGAAATTGCGGCCAAATAGGCAACCTCCTACATATTCTTTGGGAGTGCCCCTGCTTAACAAGCTTCTGGTCACAAATATTTAGACACATAGGCTCTGATTTACTATGCCTCCCAAATCTACTCCAGCAGTGCCTTAAAATAACTCCCAATTAAAGGCAATTACAACTTCAACTCTCACAAAAGGGAGTAAATTAACTCACATGCGGCGTCTATTTGCCTGTGAAGATGCCTCTCAGATCACATGTTCTAAGTGCCTGATGTTGGCTGGAATTTAACCTGTGGTTTCAGAATTCCTCCATTTAATGTTTGTATGCAAGTTCATTGCCATAAAAAAAAAAAAAAACATTACCACCCCTCTCTCTAATTTTAACAGCCTTAGCCCTAGGGGACATGTCTGAATAGAAAAAGAGTTTATAATTTTTTTTTTTCAGGAGCAGTGGTTTTAATAATGGTTAGGCTGGGTTCACACTAGTCCGATTCTTGAACCGACATTAGGAGCACAAGTTGCATTACGTCACAAAAACAATGATTCCCTATGAGAGCCGTCTTAACTGGTCCGACTTGTGTTTTTCAAAGTCGGACCGACTTTGAAAAAGGTTCCTGTACTACTTTTGTCCGACTTTGATCCTACTTTAGCCCATTGAAAGGCATTGAAGTTGGATCAAAGTCGGATTAGTGTCTTCACTGATCCGACTTTGGCATGCAACTTATGCTCTGGGGATCTTGAAAGGGAACTCCACGCCCAATTTTTTTTTTTTAAAATGGCATGGGTACCCCTCCAGGAGCATACCAGGCCCTTTAGTCTGTTAATCCCCCAGCGTTTTGTAATAACATTTGGAGTGGCCTTCCCCTTAAAATATATCCCTGAGCCAAAGGGCTTGGTATAGATTGGGGGGGGGGGGGGGGGG
>BLSH010006784.1:366683-377336 GCA_018402905.1 Glandirana rugosa | reverse complement strand
TGAGCGTGTCCTGCTGCAAGCAAGTTGAAATTACATTTTTGATCAATGTAGTGGAGGATATGGGAGCTATTTGTGGTGTGGGTGGGGTTCATTGATTTATTTGGCGTCACCACACAATTGCTTGAAGCCCATGTGCACACAGCACTTCCTGTTTCCAGCCACATTACACTTCCTCCTGATGTATATCTGTAAGGACTATACAAATATAAATGAGACGATGACTTCTCAGGGCTGGTTCACGCTAGTGTGTTCCGGGAACCTTGCGAATCCACTGTGGGTTCCCACATCGCACGCTACTTAGATAGTTCACACTGCCATATGCAAACTGCTAGGTGTGTCAATAGAAAGCTAATGACACCCCCAAATCACCCCCAAATCAGTTTGCAGATCGCACTGCAAATTCAGACATGAATCGGATTGCATGGATGTGAACACCCATGTGATCTGATTCTGCTGCGTAACAAAAAAGGGTCCTGTGCGAGTTTGGTCAGTTTCTATCTGTATGGCTGAATTTCTATCTGTATGGCTGAATTTGCATAGCACAGATCGCATGTGATTTGCACTGCTCATAGGAGCTTACAATCCAAAATTGGACTAAACCTTACAGTGGTCAATTTTAGTTTCACCGTCCATAACTGCACACACATTTCATAAAATGACTAAACACCCACATGGCATTATTAGCTGCAAAATTACAGAAAGATAATTAACAGTCATTCTAACAAAGCATTAAAACATAACATTAAAAAGGCACATATTAAGGCACATATGGTGAGTATAAGACAAACAATACACACCCCAATTGGACAGCATGGTAAAATCAAGCCACTTTTGATGGTCAAAATGCACAATCATTTCAGCTCTAGTAAAACATTTGTCATTAGCAAAATATCATTACTTCCTCCACAAAAATCACAGCACCAAACCTGACCCCTCAGCAGGTCAAACCAGTACCCCCTACTGAAGTCCCTTATATAAGCTAGCACTGACACACGCCCAATAGAAGTATCTTTCAATCTGTCTTTTCTAATTTATTTCACCTGAGAGGCTGCCATACCAATACTTCCTTGGCTATGTTCTTCAGATCAGTATAAGTCCAGGACAAAATTCTAAGTCAGTGGTTATCAACCCTGTCCTCAAGTATCCCCCACAGGTCATGTTTTCAGGCTTTCTATTATTTTTCACAGGTGATTTGATCAGTTTCATTGCCTTAGTAATTACCATAGCTGTTTCATCTGAGGGAAATCCTGAAAGCATGACCCGTTGGGATGCCTTGAGGACTGGAGTTGAGAAACACTGATCGAAGCAACAGTTTTCTAACCAGATGAACCTGTGCAGTGTAAACCCTACAATTTGAAATGTCCAAGTCCCTGGCTGCAGCTTCCAATTTAAAGTCCCAAAATAACTTGCCTACATTACAGACTATTTGGACAAGAGATAAATAAAATTCCAGCTTGTCTTCGGATTGTGGGGAGAAACCCAACCAGGGGTTTATTATAAACTTCAACATAAGTATTAACATATCCAGGACGTGAACCAGCAACCTTTTAGATGCCAGGTGGTTTTGCTAGCCATTTAGCTATTGAGCAGTGAGCAAATGTGTTGTCCATCACTGTGGTGTGAACCAGCCCTAAGTCCAAAGCCATGCTCAGTATCACAAGTAATATACAATAGATTGTCCTAAGTATTGGGAAATGTGCCTTTACACACACATGAACTATAATGGCAGCCCAGGGTTCAGTATAGAGTTGGGCCACCATTTGCAGCTATAATAGCTTCAACTCTTCTGGGAAGGCTGTCCATAAGGTTTAGGAGTGTGTCTATAGGAATGTTTGTCCATTCTTCCAGAAGTGCATTTGTGAGGACAGGCGCTGATGTTGGATGAGAAGTCCTGGCTCACAGTCTCTGCTCTAATTCGGCCAAAAGGTGTTCTATCGGGTTGAGGTCAGGACTCTGTGCAGGCCAGTCAAGTTCCTCCATACCAACCTCCCTCATCTATGTCTTTATGGCCTTTGCTTTGTGCACTAGTGCACAGTCATGTTGGAACAGGAAGGTGCCATCCCCAAACTGTTCCCAAGTTGGGAGCATGAAATTGCCCAAAATGTCTTGCTGATGACTTAGGAGTTCCCTTCACTGGAAATAAGGAGCCAAGCCCAAGCCCTGAAAAACAACCCCAGACCATAATCCCCCCTCCACCAAATGATTTGGACGCGTGCACAAAGCAAGATCCATAAAGGCATGGGTGAGTGAGCTTGGGGTGAAGGAACTTTACTGGCCTGCACAGAGTCCTGACCTCAACCAGATAGGACACCTTTTGGCTGAATTAGAGTAGAGATTGTGAGCCAGGCCTTCTCATCCAACATCAGTGCCTGATTTCACAAATGCACTTCTGGAAGAATGGACAAATACTCCCATAGACAAACATCCTAAACCTTATGGACAGCCTTCCCCAGAAGAGTTGAAGCTGTTATAGCTGCAAAGGGTGAGCCAACTCAATATTGAACCCTACGGACTAAGACTGGGATCCCATTAAAGTTAATGTGCATGTAAAGGTAGGCACCCCCATTGCCTAGCTAGTATAACTAGAATATCTGGCAAGATTTGCAATGGTGGTGAAACCCTCCTACACATAAATACTACATTTAGACATAATTTAGGTAAGGCCCTGAGTCATGTTTAACAATATAGAGAGGACAAACAACATCTCTACATGAAGTGACATGCTTAAGAATCAAAACCAGGACATCTGCAATGGTACACAGAACTGCTACCTTTTAAACCACAGAGCTTACACACAACAAGTCCTCCTACACATAAATACACAGATACTGCATGTCTAGGAATATACAGGACTTACATTAGTCAGGAGTAAATCTTCTAAAATGTAATCTGTGATTTTTGGTGGTTCTTGCTGCGTGAGCATAGAATATATTAATTATTATAAAATAAATTATTATATAATAAAAAAATAATTATATTAAAGGTATCCTCAGATTTTTGGTAATGACATTTTTATTTCTGATGTTGGTACACATATCACATTTTTGGGGCTCAAATTAGAATCATTTGAAAAGAATAAAAAAAAAATGGGACTAATTTTAAATTTCCATAAGCAATAGTATTGTTTGTGGTTTCTAAAGACATCTGTGTGAGTTTGGGGAAATATTTTTGTGACATGGACAGCAGGAAAGTGAAATTGACCGATAAAAAAAAATATTTACAAAACATGGAGAGATTTCACATTGTAGCATTCTTAAAAACAATATAGATTATCAAATGTGCAACATTGTTGCCAGGACAATTTATTTGAGAGAAAGATACATTTCTTTTCAACATGAAATGGATTTATTAGATAAAGTAACAATTGTACGATTAGAATGCAGAAACTTGCACTTGGCAAAATAACTCTCATCTTCACTCCCAAAAAATGTGTGTACAATAACTCTCATTTTGGTATTTACTAACTACTCAAGGAATTACTCCATGAGAGTTATTTTGAGAGTTGTTTTGTGTCTGAGCATGCTCAGTTGTGCTCAGCTGTGCTCTGTGCCTAGGACTAAGGAGACAGGGAATTTATCTCTTCTCAGACTTTTTTAGATATTTCAGTGTAGAAATCACTTTTTCACACAGTTTAAAAGCAGATTATCTTTAAATAATATACTGCATATTTTAGCACAATTTAGGTGATCATACCATGCTCCAAACATTATTTCCATGTGCAATTCCCTTGCTTTTACCACGACTAGTTTTTTAGTCACTGCTGTTTGGGTGCTATAGTGAATTTGATTCTGGGACTATTTTCTCCCTCAGGTCTTTAGTGAATACGTTTTCTGACTAGATTTAGTAGTTTTCTAGGGATTTTAGTTGTTTGTGACCATTTGTTCCCCCATGGTGCTATAGTAAATAAACCCCTTAGCCTCAATAACTGGAATTCTGAAGGCCCCTTGCCCATCCCTAGCAATCCTCAACTTAGGGATTGACAATTATCCTCTGTCCAACAGGACAGTAGTAACTCATATATTACTGGCAGCTCGCCAGACCCTACTGTGTAAATGGAAATCAGACCCTTAATTCTTCAGAGATGCTATTGCTAGTAGCCTTCAAATCTCTGAAGGGAGCTGTTTTCATCAAACAATGGGAATTATGGCCTAAATCAATCCCATAAGCTATAGTCCAATAGCTCAATAGTTTAACTGATTATGTAAACATATATACATGTACCATACCTACCTTCCTTTCCTCCTTTCTCCTTCTTCTTTTCATTTCCATATCTTTACCTACATGTTCTTTCTGCTCGCACCATAAATGTGCTTCAATGTCATAGTCTAAGCATTGCATATCTGTTCCTAATATGCACATTGTATTGTACAATTTTGAAATACCAATAAAAAATTAATATAAAAAATAAATAATTAAATACATAAAATAAACTGTAACAATTGTATCTTCTTATGATATTCCATCCATTTTATTCAGTGATCTAGTGAAAATGTGAAAAAAAAAATTCAGAGAAAATGTCCAAAAACTTATATTCCTGTGTCTTCAGATATCCTCAAAATGTATGCCTTATATGGATTCACCACTGTGCTCCGCCATAAGAAATGCGCTCACCTTAAAAAGTGTGACCTCACACTTAAGTTCAGTCAAAGTATGCTTTTAGGCCACTTTCACATTGGGGTGTCGGGGGCAGTAGTGGTAAAGCGCTACCCCTGTTATAGCAGAGCTTTGGCGTCACTATTCGGGTGGTTGCCGGTCACTTTTAACCCCTAAGAAGTGGTGTTCAGCCACTTTAGAAGTGCTATCAATTCATTTCAATGGGCAGGGGCAGTGGAGGAGCAGTGTATACATCGCTCCCACACCGCCCCAAAGATGCTGCTTGCAGGACTTTTTTTCCTGGCCCGCAAGTGCACCGCCCCAGTGTGAAAGCACTCTTTCTTTCACACTGGGGTGGATTGGGGGGAGTTTTTCAGGTGCCTTACAGGCACTATGTTTAGCGTTAAAGCCTCTGAAAAATGTCCCAGTGTGAAAGGGGTCTTAGTCACCCAGGACTACCAGGTGTTGATCTTTACTCCTTATAGTTCCATCGGTGTTCCCCTCCATTATAATCTGGTGTATGTGGAAAAGAAAAAGCTCCATATAGCCCTTATATCGTTTTTAAACTTCAAACGACATTCATTAAAATATGTGCATAAAACTCACATTTGATAGGTGCTCCAGTGCACCAACTGAATACAGCATGTAACAAATAGCAATCCATAGTACTGCATCAAAAAAATCATGCTGTTCTGGATAATACAAAAGCGTCTTGTCGGATCAGTGTGCCCCTCCCCTATGCGTTACATCACAGGGTCTCCTGACTCATCAGGGGGATTCCTATAGTTAGGCAAGATGTTATCTCCTTTTAATGTGTGGAATGCTTCCACTCCACCAAATTTGCTCTAATATGTGCAGGTGTGCTGCATCAATTCTAATGCCTGCAATTCACATAGACCATGTTTATGTTTGATCTGCATTTAAGTTTCACAATCAGATTGGATCTGATCTATGTGTGTGTGTGGACATAAGGTGGATCATCGCTTAAATATTACCGCTAAGCCGCGGGTTGACAACATATCATTATCTATATCCCACAGACCGTCAATATGCTTGATCCATGTTTAACAATCAGATTGGATACAATCTATGTATGTATGTGAACATAAGGCAGATCATCACTTAAATATTGCAGTTGTGCCATGGGTTGACAACATAATATTATGTATGACGTTCCTATACTACATTTATTACATACAATTAAAATAAATAAATGAAAACAGCTAATGATTTTATTGATTATATCTCTAAAAAAAACCTAATGTACCTTTTGATGCAGTACCGTGGATTGTTATTTGTTATATGCTGTATACAGTCGGTGCACTGGAGCACCTATCAAATGTGAGGTTTTTTGTTTTTTTTTGTTCACTATTTTTATTGAAAAAGAAAAAAAATATACAAAGAGGCCATATGGCTGTACAAATATATAGAAGTTTACAAAAGTACAAAGAGAAAACAAGGGATAATGGTGGCCCCTTGGCCCTGAGGTGTCAGCAATGTACATTACTACAAAAAATTTAGATGTAATCACCATTGCTCTAAATACAATGGGTCCGGAGGTAATGTTTGGCAGGGACTGGTGGAGTTTCCTAACTAGGCAATAAGAGCATGTTTACATTAGGCGTCAAAAGCAAAACCATAAGACAGTGATTAATAACTATGTTTCACCAATTGGGGGGAGTTCTTATGGATGAAATTCGGGAACTGAGGTTATCGAAAAGGCGATAGAACACTGTGGTTAAAGCAGGGGGGAACAACCTCCGTCTAATTGCCTTCCAGTCTTAGATGATAGAGTTCATGAAAAACTAGATATGTGTGTGGACCGAACAATAGCGGCATAAGATAGGAGGTCCAAGAGAACTTTTTGAGAGATAGATAACATTGAAAAAACTTAGTAGGAGCTAAGAGAATAGGAAAGGATGGGGAAGAACAAGGGAAATAGGGGGGATATAAGTGAGGAGGAGAAGAAAGGAATGAAATCGCCGGGAGGGGGGACAGTCCAGCAGAGAGATAGGGGTGATGGGAAAACATTCAGTCGTCACTGTGGGATCATAGAAGAAGAAGGCTGGTATCAAGATCTGCTGGAGGGAAGTGATGTACCCACGGTTGCCATATGCGGTCAAATTTGGGGATGGTATCAAGAATTGTAGCTTCTATCTTGGCATGAATCATAGCCTTAGTGATTCTATGTTTAGTCTCAAGCATGGAGAGAGAAGATGCTTTCCAAGCCTTAGCAATAGTTTGCTTTGCTGCTGTGGTTATTTGCAGCAACAGTTTAAATTGTCTGTTTGTGGTCTCTGGTGGTTTGCGATTGAGGCAACATCCGGGGTAGGACGCAGAGGTTGGTTAACAAGCTTGGAGATGATGGAGAAAACTTCTTCCCAAAATTTTTGCGCAAGGGGGAAGTCCCACCATATGTGGAGGTGCGTTCCTGTCTGGGCAGCCTCGGAAGCAACCAGAGGTATATGTGGTGTGGTATTTAGCAATACGAGCTTCCATTTGTATGCCTAAATCTGACTCCCATTTGTAAATGTAAGAAAGGGATGTGTGCGGGGGTCCAAGAGAAGGAGATAGAGTTGGGAGATAAGTCCCTGCATGAGCGGGTCCCGATCACAGGCCTGTTCATATACTGATTTGTGTGGTAAGGAGGGGTTAGGGTGAATACATGGAGAAAAGAAATGCTTTAATTGTAAGTAACAAAATAGCTCAGTACAGGGGAGGCCATGAGTGGTTGAGAGAGTTGGAAATGGGATCAGTGTATGTGGGGTGGTGAAAGAATATGCCCGAATAAGGCCTGCTGATGTCCAGTTGCGAAAGGAGGATGGCGATTCCCAGGCTGGGTAGAATGAGGGATTATGAAGATAAGAGAGGAGGGGGTTATGCGGGGATTGTAACTTATATTTGAATTTAAGTGTATCCCATAGGCGGAGGGAGTGACAGGTGACTGGGTTGCGAATGGTCCTAAGGTCTTTAGGTAGCAACCAAAGCAAGTTAGCGACTGAAAGGGGGTCACAGTTCATTGACTCTAAGGAGACTCAAAGAGGGGTTTCTTTAGTTGTGTGGTACTTAGTGAGAATAGCTAACTGGGCAGCCTGGTAATATTTGATAAAAGATAGGAGGGCTAAAAACCATCATGGGATTTTGTGAGGTAGAGTATGGATTTAGAGACACGGGGTCTAATTTTGCCCCAGATAAAGTTATGGGTCTTACGTTCTAAGATCCGCAGGTAGTAAGTAGGAACTGCTATGGGGAGCACTCTAAATAAATAAAGAACTTTTGGGAGGATTACCATTTTCACCGCTGTAATGCGACCTAGCCAGGCCAGGGGGAGGGTTGTCCAAGAAGACATACGTTTGGTCAAGTGAAGTAGCATGGGGGAATAATTAGCTGAGAATAGGCTAGCTGGATCAGAGGTCAGTTAGGGTAGAGGGTGCCCATGAGAATGGTAAGACTGTTTGTAGGTGTATTACTTGCGAAGGTGGTAAAGAAATATTAAGAATTTTAGATTTATGAATATTAACCACCAGCCCGGAAACTTTAGCGAGCCTAGTCAGTGTGTTCAAGAGATTTGGCGTAGAAGTCAATGGAGACGTGAGAAAAATGAGGACATAGAAGAGACATAGTTTGTGATTGTATCCTCCTGCTTCCAGACCTTTGATGTTAGGGTCTTCATGAACCTTCTGTGCTAGTGGTTCAATTGCAAGGGCAAATAAAAGTGGGGAGAGTGGGCAGAGGGGTCGGAGCGGTGACCAGCATAAGTGATAAGCGCCGTAGGGTTAGAGTAGAGAGATAATGTCCATTTTAGAAAATGTGGGCCGAAGCCCCATTTTTGTAGGACAGAATGTAGGTAAGGCCAGGACAGGCTGTCAAAGGCCTTCTTTATGTCTAAAGAAAGAAGGCATGTAGGTATTTTACGTGAGCGTGCTAAGTGTGTCAAAAGTACTATTCTACGGACATTATCACCTGCTTGTCTCGAGGGCATAATGCCCACCTGGTCCCTATGGATAAGGGTGCCAATAAGTGTGTTTAGCCGAGTGGCAAGGATTTTAGCAAGTCATTTGATGTCGTTATTGAGTATGGAGATGGTCTGAAAATTTGTGCACGAGGTGTCGTCTGTTTGAGGCTTTGGAATCATAGATATGGTGGCCCTAAGGGAGTCAGGAGTAAAAGTTGAGCCTTTAAGAATAGAATTCAGGGTTTCAGTTAAGAGTGGGGCCAACATATCTATAAAGCACTTATAATATTTAGCTGCTATGCCATCTGGGCCAGGGCGCTTGTTGCATTTGAGTGCCTTAATCGCTGTGCGGACCTCTAATTCAGTTATCGGCTGGTCTATTTGCACTCGCTGGGTAGGGGTAAGTGTAAGTGTGGGCAGTTCCAGGGGGTCTAGGACATCTGATATTTGGGTGGGGTTATTGGAGGTAGGGGATGCAGACTACAGAGTTGATAGGTGTTTGTGGAATAGTTGCAGAATTTTAACAGGGTTACTAGTGTAGGAGCCCGTGGATGTCTTTAAGCGAATGGGCTTGTAGGGTTTTTTCCAGGTTCCTAAGAGATAGAGCTAAAAAAGGAGTCTGGTTTGTTGGCTTTTGTGTAAACCCGATGGCTCGAACGCCTGAGGGCTTTTTCAGCAGAATCTGTCAAAAAAAGGTCTAACTCTAGTCTTGCTTTTTCTAGTTTACTTTTATTAGTGGGGGTCGGGGAGCTTTGGAACTCAGTGTGCGCTTGAGTAAAATCTCGCTCAAGTGCCTGGAATCTAGAGTGACGTTCGTTCTTTCTACGCAAGGCTAAACCGATCAGGGTTCCCCGGATTACAGATTTGTGGGCTTCCCAGAATAAAAGGTGACATCGCCAGTGGAATTTAGAGTGATATCATTTTTGAGGGCAAATTCTACCTCTTGGATATTGGAGGGGTGAGTCAGAAGGGTATCATTCAGAGACCAAGTTCTATTACTGGAAGGTGGGGTTAAGGGAGATAGAGAGGTTAGAATGGCGTTGTAGTCGGACCATGGGATAGGGACTATAAGGGAGGATGACAACAACGGCAAAGTACCCACCGAGACTAGAACGTGGTTGATTTGAGAAAATGTACTATGTGGATGTGAATAGAAGGTATACTGTTTCTTGGTGGGATTGTGCTCTCGCCAAGTGTCAACTAGAGAATGTCTATGCAATAGTTGTTGAAACATGAGTTTTTGGGGCTTGGAGGAGGGAGAAAAGGGTGACTTATCTAAGAAGGGGAAGAGGACTTGATTTGAGTCTCTGCCTATTATTAAGGTGCCTTTTTTATGGGAATCTATAACTTGAAACAGGTGAGATAGAAATGAGGTTGGGTTTCGGTTAGGGGCATAGAAGGAGACTATAGTAACAGGTGTGTCAATTAGATGACCTATTAGGATTAAATATCTGCCTTCGGGATCACGTATTTCAGTTTTTAACGTAAAGGGGGCAGATTTATGGAAGGCGATTAAGACTCCTCTTTGTTTGGAGCTCACTGAGGCCGTATAAAATTGGGGGTATGCAGGGTTTAGGTATTTAGGAGTAAGTAGTATAGTGAAGTTGTGAGGAGCAGAACTAAAATGGAGTCAGAATGATGTTTCTACAGCAAAGACCATCAAAGTGGAGTTCCTCCTCAAAGGAACTGTTTCTACATAAAATGAACTTTACTCTCAGTTAAAATGTTCTGAGTCCATTATCCATTATCTCAGCAGATTGCAACTCGTATCCTGTCTACATGTCACAGTAACCTTTAGTTAGGGCCAATATGGAGTTGGCTGAACATCTCTGTTTGTTGAGATCATTTCCCGCAAACAGATATTATTATGTCCAAAATCCCCCTAACTACATGTTTTATTAATTACTATAGTTTGACACATTATGATGTATTATGGTCAAGTTGACAAGTAATGGTTATACGCCCTATAGTTATGGCCAAACTGTCACGTACGTTATTTTCCGTCCATTATTCTTCCAATATTTCTCAATATCTTGTTTTTTCTTTCCTTTGGGCTTGTGCCATGTATTAACTTGCATTGTGACACTTTAGCATAAAAGCCGTGT
>BLSH010006784.1:342746-357356 GCA_018402905.1 Glandirana rugosa | reverse complement strand
GTAGACCCCAGCGCTACCAGCGGTGACCATGCTTTGGCTTTGAGACCTGGTTTTTATATGTGCACCGGGACCGAGCCCGGAGGTGGTTCTACCGCGGTGGCAGGTCTACTCCCACTTACCCTATGTCTCAGGGATCGGAGGGGGGAGGAGACGGTCGTTCCACTCGATGTTCGTCTATACGATAACGTTAAACTTGCCTACAATGTGGCACGTAATTTCGTGAGTAAACCTCTGAAGGCCAAGGCCGCGGCGTACCTCTCCTCGATCCTTTGTAGTCGAGGCGAGGGGTCAGTCGTTTTGCCGTAAATTTTCGCCGCTAGTCCCACGATTGTTGTGTGGTTTGGGTGGCAAAGCGGTCCATACGGTTCCCTGTGCTGTTAGGGTGGGTTTGGTGTGTTGTTAGCACCCTGATCGCCGCTTTTAAATGCCGTTTTGCTGACTGGGGAGCGGAGCTGATGTTTCCTAGCTCCTCTCCATGCGGCGCCGGAACCGGAAGTCTCCAAATGAGTGCTTTAATGCACGGTGTAACATCCGTTCAAATTGCAATAGCATATCTGCTTGTAGCTCACCTTGCTGGCAGAGGAGGGGGGAGGCTAGGGACTCTGTATCCCATTCACCCTCATCTGGACGGTGGCGCCATCTTGGTGGAGGCCCGAGCCAGGGCCACGTGTATATTTTTGGTCCAGAGTTTCGGTTTCGTACCAGTGGCGACCATCGCGACCCCAGATGGTGACTCACGGGGTTTCAGGAAGCCTCTCGGGGCTGTTTAGGGCTGAAATGGCTGGCTGCTGATCCGATCAGCTTAAAGTCCCGAGGCTGAGCGGAGCTCTAGAGCAGCATGTCCGTCTCACCGAGCCTCGCGCATGCGCCCCCATCAAATGTGAGTTTTATGCATATATTTTAATAAATGTCATTTGAATTTTAAAAATTATATAAGCACCATATGGAGCCGAATTATAATGGAGGAACACTGATGGAGCTATAAGGAGAAAAGGTCAACACCTGCTAGCCCTGAGTGACTAAAAGTGCACTTTGACTGAACTTAAGTGTAAAGTCACACTTTTTAAGGTGAGAACATTTCTTAAGGGGGAGCACAGTGGTGAATCCATATAAGGCATACATTTTGAGGATATCTGAAGACACAGGAATATAAGTTTTTGGACATTTTCCCAGAAATTGTCTTTTTTCACATTTTCACTAGATCACTGAATAATATTTATGGACTATTATAAGAAGATACAATTGTTACAGTTTATTTTAATTACAGTTTCATTAATCCTGTTTCAGTAATGCAACTTTTTTTCAGTGTTTGACGCACGGAAATTGATACACTCACCTTAGAGATTAGGTGTGGTTATTATTAGCGCAGCATTTTCTGATTTTAGCTAGGCTCAATAGTCCATCTTTCTTTGCCCTGAAGGACTGAAGGACTGATTGTGGTGAGGAATCACCACAAGTGATTAAGTGAGCTCCTTACCAGCTGCTCTGATCACACAAGGAGACCCAAAAAGTGTCAGTTAGTGTCAGAAAGTCACAATATCGCAGTTCGGCTATAAGACGCTGATCGCTGCCATTACTAGTAAAAAAAAATATCCCATAGTTTGTAGATACTATAACTTTTGCACAAACCAATAAATATATGCTTATTGGGATTGTTTTTACCTAAATATGTAGCAGAATACATATTGGCCTAAATTGATGAAGAAATTATATTTTTAATTTTTTTTTATTTGATATGCTTCATAGCAGAAAGTAAAAAAAAAAATCTTTATTTTCAAAACAGTCAGCCTTCTTTTTTGTAATGCAAAAAATAAAAAAAACAAAGAGGTGATCAAATACCACCAAAAGAAAGCTCTATTTGAGGGATAAAGGATATACATTTTAACAATTGTTAACACAGTGCCGTATCACAAAAAATGGTCTGGTCAGGGGGGGGGGGGGGGTGAATCTTCCGGACTTCAAGTAGTTTTGCCAGTAAGAATTTATACAGACTACTCAAGTTTACAGCAAGAAATAAAGTATAAAATACACTTGAAGTATAACTAAAGTCAAAACTTTTTTTATACATTTTTATTTTGTATAATTCACACCCCCTACCTGGAAGTGCAGGGTCACGTATATATACGTGATCCTGCGCACAACAGCCACCCTGTTGCAGTAAAACTACTATAGGGCGGTCAGCAGGTTGTTAAATTAGAATTAGGGATCAGAGGGTTTTTAAAGCATTTGTTAACCCCCAAAAAATGCTGCTCCTGTCTCTTTGCAATTAGTAGCATTGTGCGTTTGCTTTTTAAATTATCTCTCTGTATCCCCTAGAATACCTGTATGATAATGCGAGGTCATGACTTCCCCCCTGAGTACAGACACTCCTTATCATATAGCTGATCTTGAGTGTCCATGGTCTGTGCAGTCTGTGTCATTCCCAGCTCTCCTATGCCTGCTTTCAGCTCCACCCCTCCCTCTTCCTCTCAACACTTCTCTCTGCTCTGCTCTGCTCTCATAATTAACTCTAAAAGCTCCTATATCCTATGTATTAGAGGAATAAGTTCCCTGTGGCAGTGTTATATCATAAATATGCTTATCTACAGTATATAGATAACACAGCACCAGCTGACCTCAGCCCCACCCTCAGGAATTCTGAGCTGAGAGAGAAGAGCAGAAAGACGACAA
Source organism: Glandirana rugosa (assembly GCA_018402905.1). Taxonomy (NCBI): domain Eukaryota; kingdom Metazoa; phylum Chordata; class Amphibia; order Anura; family Ranidae; genus Glandirana; species Glandirana rugosa. The sequence goes on along the minus strand of BLSH010006784.1, from coordinate 354,686 downwards.
CTGATCATAGTAAGAAGATGTGTTATAACACAGACACAGGGCCACTTCTTATAATATAAAATGGATGAGAACGTTTTATACAAGTGGCTTAACAACTACTTTAAGAATCCATGATTATAAAATTTAGAAATCCTCAATGTTATCTGTTCTCTTGTCATTATTATTTTGAATTCTGGTAAACATATCTGAATAAGGGGGTTAGAGAGGGATATTCCCAGCCAAATGCATACCAACCTGCTCCAGACCACTCACCTCTACTATAACCTAATATAAAGCTATCATACCAAAAACAATATATACACTGTATATATATATATATATATATATAATATATAATATGATATATAATATACATATTTATATAAAGTGTATCTTTTCTGTTGATGGAACAAATGGTCTTACAATTCACTGTCTATGGAGAGATTTGTTTTCCCTTTTCTTAAAATATATCTTTTTTTTCTTGCAATTTGCAAACACAATTGCTCAAAGAAAAAGCAGAAGTTTAAAATTCTGATAGTTATCTTGACTTATGTTTAAGTACATTGACATACAAGCGGAACATGTCCAATAAATCGGGTTTATAATACCTAATCCATCTATAAAGAGTAATCTACTACTCTTGAGTTGAGTATATTTCCCACTGATGTCGTTTCTAACCTAATTCATTTTTCAGCAGAATCTTTAAATAACTGCATACTTCAAGGCTGATAGAATGGTACACTATCTTCTTTATGATACCCAGAAATCAAGCCTTAAACATTACAGCAGAGTTCAAATGAAGGTCACTGGCTTTGCCATTTCCAGCACTCCTCCACGTACTAAATAAAATGTGTTTCACCTGCATCTGAAGAGGATAATTAAAGTCAATTTCTGCAAGTACAAATTCACATCTAATAGCAATGAAGAGTATATGAATTAAATTTGCCTGATGAGCTGCAAAACACAGTGACAGAATCGTCAGTCAGCATCTTGTGTTTACTGCCCTATTTTTAATTTAAGCATGTTAAGCATGGTTGAAAAAACAACAATCATTTCCTGCTGCAAGAATTATAGCTTTTAAATCATTTTAAAGGAGTAAAAGTCAAAGCATAAAGACAAGAAAAATAACAATGCAGTATGTGTTTATGACCACCTTTCAAAGACTTACTTCAATCATGAAATGTTAAATAAATGAAAATATTTTAATTTACCGAACACTGTCATCTTATCATCTGCGACTGACAGTATATATACAGGCTGACATCAGACAGTAAATATCAATTTTGACTAAATCCATACATAAAGAATCCAAGCAAACCTAGCCTTAAATATATGTCTTTATGTTTACTACATGCATTTTAAGTTGTTGCGTAAGTCTAAAATGTGTAGATTTTTATCAACTTTTAAAGAACTCCCACAACCAAATCCTACGTCTTGCTTTTCCCAAAGAGGGCTGGATACATTATTGTATAGAAAAAATCCAGGGCTAGTATCTCCTTCTTGGACAAAGCTGCTGACCCAGAGATTACTCCATTAGTTCAATCTTTATTTGTGTTTGCAGTTATGTTTTGTTTCTTGGGACTTAAGGCTTGTACACACTGTAAGAAAATAGGGTGAACATTTTTGTCTAAAGAATTTTCGTACGATTTTCATATATAGTGTGTACACAACTTTCGGCAACCGATTCTGACTTTTCATACGAAAATTCCCAAAGGGACAAAATCCAAAATTTTTATCGTACAGGAACAGAACAAACAATTTTCATTTAATATGTACCATTTTTGTATGATTTCTGTAGAAGAAACATCAGAAAAGAAAGACTGTGCATGATCAGAAACAATAAACAACAAAAAAAGCCTTTGTCGTACGAGAATTTTCGTACACATTTTCGTTCATCGTTTCGATTTGAAAAATCATAAAATCGTTTGCGCAATTTTCTTATAGTGTGTACCCACTTTAGTCACTTGGTAAGTTGTTATTATTATTATTATTATTATTAATATTCAGGATCTATATAGCGCCAACAGTTTGTGCATGCACTTTTCAACGTGACAAAAAGAAAGGGTTCAGGTGACACAAAAGGTAATTATTAGTTAGTTAGTGGCTTAAAGAAATTTACTGTGTACATTCTGGGTGATGACCAGGGTAGGTAATTAGGGGGAAATGCTTCCTATTTATAGCAGACCAATGACATTACTGTCTGAGATGCCTACTTATAGACATTTTATCTACACACAATCACTTGAGTAGAGCTCAAGAATTGCTTTCTAGCAATAGCAGGAACAGTTAAAAATACACTGTTGCTCTATATTGTGACATTGAAATAAATGGGTTTGGTGATCATTTGGTGGCCCATGGGCACCTTGTATATTGCCTGTGCCATATCCTAATATATATATATACATAACTGAAAACTCAAAAAGATCATGGACTTTATAGGCACATGTATATAAAATTAACACATTTATTAATTTCCATTAAAATAATTTGTATGCAATAAAACAATTGAATAAAGAAATTCTTTCTGTTAAAACTATAGCCGGTTGTGGACTAAATGTAAATCCCCTAGATAATAATATAGCATATATGAAACGTTGTGCATAGAAAATATACACCGAAAATTCACATATCCTCCAGATATTTTTGTGACCTGATCGCTTCTTCAGGAGCTTTAACAATATACTTGGTTTTAGGACTACATACCTCCCCACTCGTATTAGGGCATCAATGTTCCCTGAGGGACGGAATGCCTTGATCCTAGGTTTGTACCAGTGTATGAATAGTACAGCAGTTAAGATAAATGTAAAGCCCAAGACAGAATTTTCATCCACGAGTTTTCAAGTTGAACCACAGTCCATATTGCAGATGCCTGTCCTAAATGTGCCTCCTCACACTGGACATTATCAAACAGTGCCAAAACAAGTCACATCATATAGCTAATGATCTTCTGTTCAGTACCACACTGTATTTGAACTGTATATCAGTTCAGAGTGCACTAAAACACCTTAAACCCACATTCCACACAACCTATTCCAAAGATGAGGTGAACCACAGGGTAGCGGAGGGCCACCTGAAATTTCTAAAAAGTCTTCTGGCCTGCCTCAGATTCTGTAAGCCAGGATACCTAACAAGGAAGCACTTCTACACCAAATTGGTGAGGTTCTCAAGTGCAAGGCATATGTGTGACTTTTCCCTGGACAGCAGGTTGGTGATGTTGTCACACATGCCCTTTCCTGGCACAAGATCGGGGCTTGGGGTTGGCCACCTCTGTATCGGCAGCTGCAGAACTGACAGAATCTAGACACCAGTGTGGCTCCTGTCCCCTAGGCATATGATCTGCAAACTGCATGGAAACATTTTGCCTGAGCCATTGCATAACCTGTTGGTCACTTGGAGGGAACTAATGTTTATGTGGAACATTTACCAGAAGAAAATACTGAGGAGAAGGGGTCGAAGGTTACAGGTCTGTCTCACCCACCAGATGTCAGGATGCACTGTGGCACAGCCAGTTCCAGTAGCTTTCCACATTCTGAATCCTTCCTGGAAGCCTGAAAAATGACCCAGTGGGCCATGAATGAGATAGTTGTTCTGCATGGCTGCATTCTGACTTTCTTCACCATTGGAAGTTCCAAAATGTAAATCTCTAATACCCTTAGAATACTGTCTACAGGCTGAAAACTGTAAATCGTGTATAGTTGGGGAGGGGTGGAATGGGAGTAGGTAAAGAAAGGAGGAGAAAGTAGGCCCTTTTGCTATCAACTGTTAGTAAGTGGTTTCTGCTCCCACTGAGCTGCATGGTGAATATTCATTCATGTGGTACACGAATACCAACCTTATACCATGCTTAAGATAGTGACAGACACTGAAAATGACTAAGGTGTGTTCTGCAGTGCATGTGTTGACAAAGGCCCACACAGTTGAGCAGTACCATGGGTTAACAATGGCCTGAACCTGTGGAGCTCTGCCATCTAATGGAATTATTATTAATATTATTATACAGGATTTATATAGCGCTTTACAACTTGAGGGTAGACATTATAAATACAATACACTTTAATACATTAGGAATCAGAGGGCCCTGCTCTTTAGAGCTTACAATCTAAGAGGGAAGGTCAAGAGATACAAGAGTTAATAACTGTGGGGGATGTGCTGATGGACAAGATAAATGTACAGATGTTAGGTGGGGGCCAGATGAGTTTGAGTTTTCAGGGATCGTCTTAAAGTGGACAAAGTAGGAAAAAGTAGGACAGATTGGGGTAAAGCATTCCAGAGAAAGGGGGAAGCTCTGGAGAAGTCCTGGAGCCTAGCATGTGATGAGGTGACAAGGGAGCTAGAGAGCAGGAGGTCTTGGGAGGAGCGAAGAGAACAATTTGGTTGGTATTTTGAGACCAGGCTATTGATGTAGCTGGGGGCCAGGTTGTGGATGGCTTTATAAGTTATTGTTAGTATCTTGAATTTAATTTGTTGGTTGAGTGGCAGCCAATGTAGGGATTGGCTGATGGGTGTAGCAGACACTGAGCAATTTGTAGGGTGGATGAGCCTGGCAACAGAGTTCATGATGGACTGAAGTGGGGATAGCCTATTTAGAGGTAAGCCAGTGAGGAGTGAGTTCTAGTAGTCGAGGCGAGAGATGACCAGGGAGTGGATTAGAAGTTTTGCTGTGATATTGGTTAGGAAGGAGCGTACCTTGGAGATGTTGCGGGGGTTGAGGAGGCAAATTTTGGATAGAAATTGGATGTGGGGCCGAAAGGTTAGTTTGGTGTCCAGGATTACACCTAGGACCTTGGTGTGGGGGGACGGGTTGATAGTTGAGCCGTTGATTTTGACAGAGAAATCTGGGGAAGTGGCACATGGGGGAGGAAATATCATGAGCTTGGTTTTGGATAGGTTGAGTTTGAGGAAGTGAGGTGACATCCAGGTAGATATGTCTTTTAGTAAGTTGGTGATGCATGAGGCGACAGATGGAGAGAGCTGGGGGGTGGAGAGATATATTTGGGTGTCATCAGCATAGAGATAATCTTGAAAGCCATGGGAGGCAATCAACTGACCTCAAGGAGGAGGTATAGATTGAGAAAAGTCCAAGAACAGGATCTTTGGGGACACTGACAGAGAAAGGAAGAGGAGAGGAGGAAGTAGAGTTGTAAGTGACACTGAAGGAGCGGTGGAATAAGTAGGATGAGAACCAGCGAAGAGTACAGTCATGGAGACCAAAGGAGTGGAGTTTTTTTTTGAGGAGGGGGTGGTCCATTGTGTCAAAGACCACTGGGAGGTCCAGGAGAAGTAGTACAGAAAAGTGTTCGTTGGTTTTAGAAGTTAGTAGGTCATTTGTGAGTTTAAGGAGAGCAGTTACCATGGAGTGTTGAGGGCGAAATCTGGACTGAAGGGGATCAAGAAGTTTGTTGATGTCAGATGGTTGTAGCGGTCAGGGCCTGATTCTGTGTGTAGTGAGGGGGCAAGCTTGTCTAGCGAGGATGACAGTGAGCTGTTGTAGATGAAAGTGGCTAAGTTGGAGCAGGACAGGGGTGAGATTTTGTCATAAAGGTGATCAGTAGCAGATTAGAGAAGAGAAGGGTTGAGGTGGCAAAGCTTTCTACGGGTAATTGTTAGGGAGGGAGAGGAGGTGGAAGACCGGGTGACAGCGAAACTAATAAGGTGGTGATCAGAGAGTGGGAGAGGATTGTTGGAGAGGTTGCACAGAGTGCACAGATAAGAGGAGACAAAGTCAAGGGTGTTGCTGTTGGAATGAGAAGAAGCCTATATCCATTGCTTGTCAAGAGATGAGGTTAGACTGAGAAGTTTACAAGTAGTAGTAGTTATAGCATTAACAGTTATAGCATTGAAGTCGCCAAGAATGATTGTGGGATTTCAGAAGAGAGAAATTAGGGTAGCCAGGAAGTCATCAAGGAAAGTTGATACTGACCCGGGGGGGGGGGGGGGGTAGGGGTAGATGACAGCAATTCTTAGAGAAATAGGAGAAAATAGACAAATGTAATGTGCTTCAAAAGAGGAGAGTGGGTGAAGTACCTGATAGGTGCTGCATGGGGCTAGAGTGATTCCAACTCCACCTCCCTTCTGTCCACTAGGTCTGGGGGAGTGAGTCCTGAGAAGGCCACCATGGGAGAGGGAAGCAGGAGAATGAGTGTAGGATTCATGAAGCCAGGTTTCGGTAATGGCAAGTAGATTAAAGGAATTTGTGATAAAGAGGTCATGGAGGGCAGTGAGTTTGTTACAGACAGAGCAGGCATTCCAGAGGGCACAGGAGAAGGGGAGGCTAGTTTTGGGAAGAAGAGGAATAGAGACTAAGTTCTCTGGGTTGCGGCTGCTGCCAGAGGGTTTTGGGAGATGGCAGTGTCGGGCAAAGACAGTTGATGGAGGTCCAGGGTTTGGGAATATGTCACCAGAGTTTAGGAGAAGCAGGAGGATGGGGGAGGTAATGTGGGGGTGTGATTTATATGGAGGGGCATGCCTCAGAGTTCTGGAGGTTTTATCATTATACGGATGTAAAATAAGCAAGAGTTAGTAGGAGCAGTAATAGGGAGAGGACAGAAGGCACAGTGATATATAATACCTGGGGGTGGAGAAGAAGGGTGAAGGTAAGAGAGTTTGAGGAGAGAGGACGCAAGTGTCAGGAGTGGTAGAGAGCACATGTTATGAGTGGAAGGAGAGCTGAATAGAGAGACAGGGTCACCTGTAGCCTGTTAGGTGTTTTCCAGTGCAGTTTTCTATGTATGTTCGCTTTGTGCAATCGCTGAAGTGCAGAACTTGAAGTGCATATCACTTGCATAAAGGATCACTTAGAGAATGAAGAACTAAGGAAGAAGCCCCTATAATGTGCTCCCCCAGTCACATGCTCACCCCATAAGGGTGCTCAAATGTATACTGTTCTAAGGGTGGGGGTGGAGGTTTGTTAATTAATCATGAATAAGGTGGCTGCTCACTCCACTCCTCTGCAAGCTTCCTTTGGGCAACATCCTGCCTCACTGATGTTTTGCCTATATTTTAATTTCTTCCTCCACTGTAAATGGCAACCAGATACGATCCAAGACCTAATCATCATCCCACTTCCTCATGACAGAAGCCATCTTGGCAGTAAGGTGCAGCTGTTGGAACATCAGTGCCATTGGCTCTTTCTGCCTGTTGCCCTCTCTCTATGTTGCTGTTGTGCTCCCCCTCAAACTCAATTGCTGCACATTCTCTTGCAGAAAGTGGCTTTTATTGTGGTCAAATATATCAGCTGACTCTTCTGTGTCAGTTTGAGGGGCAACAGCAGTAGGATACGTAGGAATAAAATTATGCTCTAACAAAGAAAGCTGAATGAAAACGCTAAGCATAAAATAAACCCACTTTTTTAACAGACGAAAAGGAAGGTGTCAACAACACACACATAACAATTGTAGGACTCATCAAATCGCAGTTAATGCAGATGGGCTTACACTCCACTCCCCCTGACCCCACAAACAGTTTTTCACTGAAAATGAAAGTAGCACTGTATGTAACACACTATATAGCTCAGTGGTAGCATACTGCAACATAAACCTCTCTTTCCCTGCGATATTGTCAGTTGTCCCTCTCTTTTACTAAATTCCAACTCACTGACAAAGGGCTGCTGGTAAAGCAGACTTTTATAGCACGTGGGCTGGGTTTTGGCCAAACATCATATATAGTCACAATCTTGCTTCTGACCTCTGGTGCATAATGGGGCGTTTGGCTAGGCAATTCCCGCCAAACATCCCAAAAGTTTGGTCTGAACTACTAGATATACAGTACCATGATCCAGATAAATCAGGAACATCAAAGATATACAGTAAAGGTGTACTTTTCTATTCTTTCTATTTATAAAAATAAATTATATTTCCAAAAGACAGTCTTAGAGTCTTAAACAGATTCCTTTTTTTAACTTATATGAGTATACACAGTATATATAAAAAATATGTAAAGATATCGATACTGTATACTCTAGATATAGATAGTATAGAGCTGATCTGTCAGATAATTTGACACACAGCCAAAAATTGCATGGGCTGTTGGTTTATGTTATGTCATCTCTGTATCATCATTTAAACCCAGGAAATAGATGCTCATCCCAGATGATGCCTTAACAAAAATGGCACCATCCTCCTGATTATTATCAGGGGGAAACTGTCATCTCTGTGAGAGGTAATAATACATATTTTACGCTTACACATTACTTTGCCTGAATTACATTGCATTTAATACTAAAAATATATCTGATGAGAGGGTATGTGTGAAGCATCAATGGCACACAGTTTGTGATCAGACTCTGCACACCTCTGGTCCCGACAGTGTACAATAGAAATTCTCTTACCTGTAGTTCCACTGAGATATGGGGATGTTCTGTCTCTTATAGCTCCACATAAATTTTGACACCTGACTGTTGCACTGTCAGCAGTTTTAAGCATCACCTGAACCTACCTACTGATTAATATAACAATTTCTTCACTAGACCCTACCAGTTCTTCCAGTGGCACTCACAAAATCCCTGAGAGTACTTTCTATGGTACTTCCAGAATCTGGGCCAGGACTTCCAGCGTTCCTTAAAATGACACTGGGTGTGTCCTCTAAACAAAAGAGAATTTAAACACCAGCCTTGAAGTGACTGGTACTGTGTCTTCTCTCCAGCTACCCCTTGGTGAAAGAGTTGCAATACTTACCTGCAAAACTGTCTAAACATTACTGACCCAGATTGACTTAACTGCTTACTTCTTTTCCACCTGATGCAACCCTGCTTGGACCTAAATACTTTCGATTGCCACCTGCCTTGAACCCTGACTGTACCTGACTATTCTCTTTCTGATCTTTGCGTGTACATTCCACACTATAGCCTTCCTGGTACAAACCCATAGCAAAGAGTATTGATGGCCATTAGGGTTTCAGTCCTATCTCCACCATCAGGTGCTCAGATGGACTCAGGTGAAGATGAGCTGGTGCTTAGACCTCACGCCTTGGGAGTTCAAAACGTTATAATAAGATGTTGGCCTGGTAAACTTTTGTTCTCTTGAAGCAGAACTATGATATGTATACATCAGACTTTCTCAATAGGCTTGAACCAATGGGAAAATTCAGTGTTATAGGGTATTTTTCACTATGGGCCTTTAAAGTGGTTGTAAACTCTGTTACACCACTTGTACTTACAAGTAAGCCTATAATAAGACTTACCTGTAGGTACCATGAAAATCTCCTAAACTTGCACAGTTTAGGAGACATTCAGTGTATGCGCTGCTCCCGACATTATTGGCACATGCGCACTGAAGAAACGGGCAGCTGGTACCGTTTCTTCAGGACCCGTGCCGTGACAGGTGGCTCCCATGCACATGTGAGGGAGTGACGTCATCACAACTTTGGCCAATCACAGTGCCAGAGCCGTGAACTCAGAAGTAAATTCAGCGGAAGATGTCAGCCGTGTACTCAGAGTGCCAATGCCGATTCAGGGCTTCATTCTAAGTTAAGCATTTCGTAATGAGCTAGTATGTGTTGCATACTAGATCATTATGCCTTTGTCTTGCAGGTTTGGGTTTTTTTGTTGCAGAGGTTTACAACCTTTTGAATTCCTCCTATTAAAATTTTTCTAATAGAGCAACACTTAGGTTGGACCAGGGGCAGACTGACCATTCAGGCATATCAGGCCTGCCCCTGACAAAACATCCCGAGCGGACACATGGAAAAAGAGCTCTGCCGGCTGATGTGTAGGTTTCCTGGGCAGCTGCACACTGCTGACTCTGCTCTCCCTCCCGCACTCCTTTGGAAGAGTGAGTGCACCTAATATCACACAGATCCAGCCAGTCACAGACCTAAAATAGATTGGTTGAACTAGATGGACTTGTGTCTTTTTTCAACCTGACTAACTATGTAACTATGAAACTCTTGCCCTGCAGCCGCCAGACAGTTGCCTCTGTGATCCTTCCTGCGCGCTTCCCCCTCCTCTCCCTGTGATTGATGATGGAGGTGAAGTCCACTTAGGCCAGCTGCTGTCTCTGCTGATCTTCCAGCCAGTGCATGGTGCCTCTTTGATCCTTCCCATGCTCTCCCCCTCCTCTTCTTGGACTTGTTAACAGGTCACTACACGGGCTCCTTTTCAGCCTCACAGCCAGCACACCTCCTGCATTCTCTGCATACCTGGTGCTGTGAATCTTCCTGAGCTCCCATAAAGGGTAATTTCACCTTTACAGAAAAACTTGTACACTGGACCCCCTCCTCAACCCCCCCGGTCCCGCTGACCTGGAGTCCAGCGATCACCTGCTTGGAGACATCGGGTCACCACTTCACCAGTTAGGGGATTTGAAATCCCAGCTGCTTAATCTCCTAATTGTACCTCATAAAAGGTATGTATAGGAGGCATTCTAATTGGTCTGTTGGGGATTGAGGTAAAAAGCCAATCAGCAGCTTTAACAACATGATTAGCTGTGTCCAATCACAGCTGATTATGATGTAAACAGCAGGCAGTTATGGACTTTCCTTTCCTCACACTGATAGTGTGAGGAAGAGAGAAGTGAGCCGATAACCAGCTTACAGTATGTAAAAGGGACATCTACACTGATTATCAGTGCATTGTCAACAGTGTTGCCAACCTGTGTAACCTACCAATGCCCATTAGGGAAGCATCATCAGCGCACATCAGTGAAGGAGGAAAATTACCTGTTTGCAAAATTTTATAACAAACTATGAAACATTTTTTTTAATTTTCTGTATTTTTTTGTTTATTTAGCAAAAATAAAAAAAAGTGGAGATTATGAAAAAATTATAAAAATTTCATATGGGTACAGCATTGCATGACCGCGCAATTGTCATTCAAAATGCCACAGTGCTGAAAGCTGAAAATTGGCCTGGGCAGGAAGGGTGTGAAAGTGCCCAGTAGGCAAGTGGTTAAATAAGGGCACTCTGGAGGAGCAGGATATAAAGGGAAACTAAGGGGTAATCTACAGGAGGATGTAAGAGGGCAAACTGGAGGTAATAACTTGGTATCTCCAGAGTGCCCCTTAATGCTTCTATAGTGCCCCTTATTTCCTCCAGAGTACCCTCTTAGTACAGTATTACTAAGGGGACACTTTGGAGGATGTATGGGGTACTCTGAAGCCACTAAGGGTGCACTAAGGGGGATTCTGTAGGTACTGTAACAGCCTCCAGAGTGTCCCCTCCTATCCTTTCCCACTGGCAGCAGCTGCAGATATATTTGTGTTTACTATGCTTTTGTTCATGAATGGGCAGGAGCCAGTGCAGCTAATGCTACAGAGAAAGGTACTGGGTTTGTGTCAAAAATTAGACTTCAGGGGTCTATTTATACCCCTGATACTTCACCAAAGCCCCCCAACAGCATTGGGAAAAGAATGAAAAAGAATGAAAAATAATATTATATTAAAAGGGACATCTACACTGATTATCAGTGCATTGTCAACAGTGTTGCCAACCTGTGTAACCTACCAATGCCCATTAGGGCAGCATCATCAGCGCACATCAGTGAAGGAGGAAAATTACCTGTTTGCAAAATTTTATAACAAACTATGAAACATTTTTTTTAATTTTCTGTATTTTTTTGTTTATTTAGCAAAAATAAAAAAAAGTGGAGATTATGAAAAAATTATAAAAATTTCATATGGGTACAGCATTGCATGACCGCGCAATTGTCATTCAAAATGCCACAGTGCTGAAAGCTGAAAATTGGCCTGGGCAGGAAGGGTGTGAAAGTGCCCAGTAGGCAAGTGGTTAAATAAGGGCACTCTGGAGGAGCAGGATATAAAGGGAAACTAAGGGGTAATCTACAGGAGGATGTAAGAGGGCAAACTGGAGGTAATAACTTGGTATCTCCAGAGTGCCCCTTAATGCTTCTATAGTGCCCCTTATTTCCTCCAGAGTACCCTCTTAGTACAGTATTACTAAGGGGACACTTTGGAGGATGTATGGGGTACTCTGAAGCCACTAAGGGTGCACTAAGGGGGATTCTGTAGG
>BLSH010006784.1:307122-321712 GCA_018402905.1 Glandirana rugosa | reverse complement strand
CAACATGCAGAGTTTGACTCGGAAACAGTAAGTGAACGGATAACGATTTTTTTTTTTTTTTTGGACTAACGCTAGTTTATAAGCGTTCGTTCACACCGAAACCGGAGACTGGGTCCTTACATTAAATGGGCCTTCACGGAAACGACCAGTCCTAGAGATATATCCACCTATAACGCTCCAAGGTAAAGTCGTTTCTCCACGATGAGTAAACTACCCATTTACATCCTTTATGTGAACACGAATGTGGTACACCCCCTCCTACGCCATCGATGGTGCCTCTTTGATTTAATTGTAAGCAGGATGACTGAATGATCATAATCAATGTCAAACCGAACAAAACAATCAATTTCAGTGGGGGTTGAATAATTTTGAACACAACTGTAGCTACCGCATCCTCCCCCACATGGTGTAAGCACAAGTGTATTTCCTACATTTACCCATCAAATGAGTAGCACCTCTTTGCTGAAATGGAACCTCGCAATATCCACCTATATAGAGATCCTGACCAGCAAAGGCACTTCCGGGTAAATTACATTCCTGGGTCAGAGGCCAAAGCCACACTTGCTTGCGAATATTTGATCGCAATCAGGTTTTTTTTTTTTTTTTAGCAATAGGCAAGTGAATGACAAAGGCTCAGTTTGAGACGTACAACTCTGCCTATCCACCAGCTAAATTCATTATGAGTGCTGGTTCACACTTGTGCAATGCGGGAACCCTGCAAATCCACTGCAGGTTCCTGCATCACATTTCACACTGCCATGTGTGACCTGCTGGGAGCATCAATACATGCTTAATAACACCCCCATTTCAATTCACATATCGCAGAGCAAACTAACAGTTCAGACATTAATCTGATCGCATGGGCGTGAACACCCATGCAATCAAATTCTGGTGTGGACCAAAAGAAAAAAAAAAAAAAGGTCCTGTGCGAGTTCAGTCTGAATGCAATGCAAATTCAGCCATCCTATCTGTATGGCTGAAATTGCATGGACAGCGCATGTGACTTGTACTGCGGTGCGACTCAGACGCAAGCTTGCACAGTGCAGCAGTGTGAACCGCCACTTACCTGCAATCCTCCAGACCTGTTAAAAGAAAAGACTCCACTTAAATATCCTTTATCATTTACGTGCAGGTGTGCTGAAGAGGTTAGGTTTTTTTTAATCCACAATTACACCTTCTCATAATTAGCAAGACGGTTCACTTCCCCAAATCCAGCTCCCCCCAAAACAAATAAAAAAAAATAGCTCCAGAATTTACATTTATTTGCACAGCAACACAATTAAGTACATTAATTTAGTGGCATTAGTATATTAGGTTTTACATTTAGACAAACATTTAGCAATTGGGATCTAATGGCCCTACTCATAGGAGCTTACAATCTATTTTTTTTTCTGATTCTTATAGTGGACATAGCTTTAATTTCACAGTGTGTAGCAGGCTACACATTTCATAGTACAACCACTCTCAACAGACACCAACCACCAACAAATGTGTAGCTGCAATATTATACCAATTTACAAAAAAACAGTCAGTCATTCTTAAAAAAAAGAAAAACAAAATATTAAAAAGATGCATATTCCAAAACATGACCACCCACCACCCCACATTCCACACACATACATTGGTGACGGTTCTGCTGGAAGATGCATTTCTGTGTACATGATTGAGCAATGAGATCAAAGAGTAGAAGGTCAGCAGCTGCTCCCAAACCATGAATGCATGGTCAGACAGCAACAATACACAACACTGACAGCAAAGCCACACTTTTGATGGAAAAATGCACAAGAATTTCAACGAACAGCCAAAGTAGGGCATTTGTCATTATGCACACTATCAGCCCTACTCCCCCAAAAACCACAGCAAATAACACGCCCTCTAATGCAGTCAATTATATAACATAGGTTGTATTGCACACCGACACACCCAATGGAAGTACACGCCCACCAGTGTCATTCAATCTGTCTCTTCATGTCTGCCTAACTCAAAGTGATTGCACCTGATAAACAAGAACACTTACAATTTGCAAATTTGTTAGCCCACACGATATTGTCAAAACGCCAGCCTTTACACGCACATGAACTTTAATGGCATTCCAGTCATAGTCTGTAGGGTTCAATATTGAGTTGGCCCACCCTTTGCAGCTATAACAGCTTCAACTGGGAAGGCTGTCCACAAGGTTTAGGAGTATCTATGGGAATGTTTGACCATTCTTCCCAAAGCACTTTTGTGAGGTCAGGCACTGATGTTGGATGAGAAGGCCTGGCTCACAGTCTCCGCTCTAATTCATCCCAAAGGTGTTCTATCAAGTTGAGGTCAGGACTCTGTACAGGCCAGTCAAGTTCCTCCACCCCAAACTCGCTCATCCATGTCTTTATGGACCTTGCTTTGTGCAGTGGTCCAAATCAGGAGGGGAGATTATGGTGTGGGGTTGTTTTACAGGGGTTGTTCTTTCATACTTGTGCGACTTGAAATTTGTGCATTTTTACAGCGATTTGCCGCAATGTTTTGTTGCAATGTTTTGCAGTGATTTTGATGTGACTTGAAGCAGTAGCTGTGTAATCCTGAGGTCTATGGACCTCAAGTCGCATCAAAGTCAGACCAAAGTAGTGCAAGGACTACTCTGAAGTCTCTGCAACTTGAAGTCGCACAGATATGAATGGTACTCATTGAAAATCATGGGGAACGGCTTGTCATATGACTTTGCAGTCCCAAGTCGCAGGAAAAGTCACACAAGTGTGAAAGGGGCCTGAAGAAAATTTCCAATGAGCACCATTCATATCTGTGCAACTTCAAAGTAGTCCGACTTTGAAGCAACTCGAGGTCGATAGACCTCAGAATTACACAGCTATTGCTTCAAGTCACATCAAAATCACAACAAAAAATTGCGACAAATCGCGGTAAAGTCATGCGACTTTCAGGTCACACAAGTGTGAAAGCGGCCTTAGCCTAGGTTCACATTGGTGCGATGCAGGATCCAGCATGATTTCAGCACCGGTTCCTGCATTGCACCTCTCCCACAGGCAGTTCACACTGCCTTCTGTGAACCAGTGCGTGTGTCAGTACAATATTAATGACACCCTCAGATTGGTTCATGGATCGCAGTGCTAACTGTGGATTCCAATAGGAATTGGATCGCAGGAGTGAGAACACCCATGCGACCTGATTCAGGTGAAGGAAAAAAAGGTCCCTGCACTGCTATAGCTGCAAAGGCTTGACTAAATCAAATTTGAACCCTACAGACTAAGACTGGGATGCTATTAAAGTTCATGTGTGTATAAAGGCAGGTGTCCAATACTTTTGGCAAGATCGCAGATTGTGTAAGATTTGCAATGGTGGTGGAACCCTCGTCCACATAAATGCTACATTTATATAAAACTTGGGGAAGGACATGAGTTATGGTTAACAACACAAAAAGAGCTGGCAGCCTTTCTACAGGACGTAGCATGTTTGGGATTTGAACCTATGAATGCCAGCTTTGCTCAGCAGAAGTGGTAAGCCATTAGCCACATTCATGGAGCATCCATTGCTGCGATGTCAAACAGTCCCAAGTCTTAGGGTTACAATAAATGAACCAATGCAGATGTACTGTGGAAGGTTGGATAACCATTGAACAACCTGTTTCTGGCATATGCCTTATGTTTTGAAGGTTTGTTATGGCTCAGTACTGTGAGCATTCTGCTATAGAACATCTCTCATTTTGGGGCATTTGCCTTGGTAAGAAGCTGCAATTATTGCTGGATGGGAAATGTTGATGCTGATTATAGTCCTTGCCCATAGAAAACATGTGACACAATTTTTAATAGTGGTGGAACCGTCCTACACATAAATACTACATTTAGACATAATTTTGGTAAGAACATGCATTATGATAATAGAAAACCTCTCTATATGAAGTGATATTCTCAGGATGCAAACCCAGAGCCTCTGTGTTCCTAGGTAGAAGTATTAAGCTGTTAGCCACCAGTCTGCCAAGTGTGCAGCCCTCCTACACATAAATACACATATACTGCATTTCTTTGCACATATAGGTGGTGGAATTACATTAGTCTGGAGTTTATGCTGTGCTATTTGGTGATGCTTGAAGTGTAAAACAGTGATATTATTGCAACAGCTTTTTTTATTATTATTATTATGTATTATTATTATTATTATTATTATTATTATTATTATTATTATTATTTTTATTATAATTTATTATATGTAGTATTATTATTTATTATATTATTATTTATAATTGTTATTATTATTATTTATTTATTTATACAAATAGTATCACTCCACCAATAGGAGACACTATGTAGCGCTAAGTAGAAAGTTCAATTCAAATGTCTTTCATCTGAGTGATTCCTGGAACTGAAATAACAGATCTCAGAGCAAAAATCTTCAATGCGGGTCATACACAATGCAATCTTCTCAATCTCCCTCCAAGAATCCTACTCACCAGAGTTGTTGGCCTCACACTCTCGTGCTCGGCAGCCTCGCTTGTTTGCCACTCAGGGCTCTCCACACAGATCTCCCAGATCTCTCCAATCCGCGTTGCTGCGATCAGCTCCAAACTGTCAGATCGTCTCTCCCGTCTCAATTCCTTTGAAAGAACTTCGCGTTCTGAGGAGTGATTCCCGGCTAGGCTTCAACAGGTGATGTCAGGCATTTCATTTAGAGGGAAAAATAGACCTCACATAGTGCATTATCTTTAAAAGCAAAAATTTATTGCACATGCACATAAAAAAAAAACCCTACATAAGGGTGCTTCCATACATCAAGGAGTTAAAAAATGCAAGTGGCAGTGGTTCAATAAAGTGCCAGAGATCGGAAAGTGTAACTCTCACTGTCCTTTCCTCTCTCCTCCAGCTGATTCACCCGACCCGCAGGATCAATACAGCCGTCCCTACTTGCATACAAAGAGATACATCAGTTGCCGTGTGGATGTGCCCATGTAGGGTTTTTTTTTATGTGCATGTGCAATAAATTTTTGCTTTTAAAGATAATGCACTATGTGAGGTCTATTTTTCCCTCTAAATGAAATGCCTGACATCACCTGTTGAAGCCTAGCCGGGAATCACTCCTCAGAACGCAAAGTTCTTTCAAAGGAATTGAGACGGGAGAGACGATCTGACAGTTTGGAGCTGATCGCAGCAACGCGGATTGGAGAGATCTGGGAGATCTGTGTGGAGAGCCCTGAGTGGCAAACAAGCGAGGCTGCCGAGCACGAGAGTGTGAGGCCAACAACTCTGGTGAGTAGGATTCTTGGAGGGAGATTGAGAAGATTGCATTGTGTATGACCCGCATTGAAGATTTTTGCTCTGAGATCTGTTATTTCAGTTCCAGGAATCACTCAGATGAAAGACATTTGAATTGAACTTTCTACTTAGCGCTACATAGTGTCTCCTATTGGTGGAGTGATACTATTTGTATATGTATGAGGTTTTTCATTGTAGCGGCTGTTTCAAATGAGATTTGTTTTAAAAGACATAAGGATGTCTACATGTTAAATAGCGCAGATTAAGTGATCTATCAGAAGGAGGGCGTCATATAGAGTGATCATATTTGCTTTATTTTATTATTTATTTATTGTTTGTGCTTTGTGAAGATAGCTGTGAGAGTTTAGGAAAGATTTTTATGAGATGGACAGCAACAAGCAAAAGACAGGGAAAACATGAGAAGATTGAACATGGTAACGTTTTTAAAAATACATTAGATGATGAAATAGCAACATTGTTGCAGGGACAATTTGTTTGAGAGAAAGATACATTTCATCTCAACATGAAAAAGATTTCTTTAGGGAAGTTACAATTGTACCATTAGAATTAATGGCTGAAACTTGCATTGGGCTTCTCAAGAAGGCATATTAGCCAACGCGACTTTGCCTTCTCAAAAAGACATTACAGGCAAGTGCGAATTTGCAAATTTACTATACCGCCCTCTAAAAAAGGCATGGGAGTTAAAATGAGGGAATTTTCTTGTCTGAGCATGCTCAGTTGTGCTGATGAATAGTCAAGAAAAGGGGAATTTGGCTCTTTTCAGACTTTCAATGATATTTCAGGTTATACATCACTTTTTTAACCACTTCAGCCCCGGAAGGATTTCCAGCTTTAGGACTGGAGCCCTTTTTGCGATTCGGCGCTGCGTCGCTTTAACTGACAATTGCGCGGTCGTGCGACGTTGTACCCAAACGAAATTTGCGTCCTTTTTTTCCCACAAATAGAGCTTTCTTTTTTTTTTTTCCATTAAATTTTTATTGGATTTTTAAGAATCATACAATAAACAGAAAAAAATGCAATAATAGACAATATGGTTTCAAGAACACATAGTGAAGTATGACTTGATAAGATAATTGGACGCATGCTCTCAATGAGGCCTCTGGGCGTCTGAATACTTCCAAATGTGAGAGAGAAGTAGCGTTATCATTGCCCTGACACCCCTATTGGGAACAAAACTGTGTCTTGGGCTTAGTAATAATTAATGCTTTAATGCTTTTTGGTCACATTGAAGCATGAGTCTGCTTGAAGTAAGGCTTCTACAATTGCGTTGGATTTGAGATCTAAGAAACCAAACATACTTATAACAATTCAGTAGAGAATAAGAAAGAGAGAGGGAAGGAAAAAAGAGGAGGAATAAGAAAGAAAGAAGGGGAACAGGTAGGGGTTGTTGGTGAACTGGTATAGCCCGAGTAGAGGGTTGGAGTAGTTATTTCAGGTGTGATATTAGACCCTTATATAAAGGATTGTTGAAAATTATGTTGCTTGGGTTAGTCATCATTGTTTAGATTGAGTCTTAGAGTATAGGATATATCAGGAAAATTTGAAGCTGAGAGTCATCGGTTATGTGTGTTAGCATTGGAATGAAGATTGTGGGTGTGTTATCCATGGGTGCCAATCTTTGAGGAACAGATCTTGTTTAAGGTGAGCCTTTGCGAAAGAGTATTCCTGCTGAGTGTGGTCGTTGAGAATGAGAGTCACTTCACTGATGCTTGGTGGGGTAGTGGATTTCCATTTGCAGGCTAAAGCGAGTCTGGCCGCAATAAAGATATGTGTAAGGATGGAGTGATACTTAACAGGCCACGTTTCGATGCCTATTCCGAGTAGGGCTACTTTGGGGTCCGAGGATAGGTTGTGGTTGATGATGGAAGAGGTTAGTTTGAAGAGTTGATCCCAGAAGGGTTGGACAAAAGGACATTGCCACCATATGTGGTAAAGAGAACCTTGGTTATTGCAATTCCTCCAACATAGCGGAGACTGGTCTGGGTATATTTTGGCCAGTTTCTGAGGGGTAAGATACCAGTTGAATGAGATTTTCTGTGCGTTTTCCCAGTGGAGAGTACATTTGGAATGTTTCCTTGGAAGAAGTTGTGCTGTGTGCCATTGTTCTGGGGTTGCTGTGAAGGAGAGTGTTTTTTCCCAGGTTGTGAAAGGCTTTGGTTTTTGTAGTTTGGTTGAGGATGATAGGGATAGGTATAGGGGACCTATACCTGTAAGAGTTTTCGTGGGTGAGCGTAATATGTCCAGAATGGGACTTAGCGGATGAGAGTCACTGATTTGAATATCTTTTAGTGCATGACGTATTTGAAGGTACTGGTAAAATGAAGTACGGGGAAGCTGATAGGATGAGGAAAGGTCTTGGAAGGAGCAGAATACCTTGTGGGCGTATAATTGCCCCACTGTAGTGATCCCAGCCGAGGTCCATTTTTGGGTGCTGAGGTCCGGTATTATTTTTTCCAGGCAGGATAGAGGGATGAGATCCAGGGTACTTTGGCATAAGGTAGGTGTTATGTTTCTAAGCGAAGACCATACTGTATGGGTTGCATTAATGGTGTCTAGAAAGTGTCTCTGAGGATGAGGATGAAGAATCAAGGCACCTAGGTAGGCTTTCAAGTCTTGCTGTAAGATCTCTTTGTCAAGTTGTAGTGTGGGTGAAGAGGAGTTGGTTGACTACCATGTTCTGGAGTGGTTTAAGATGCTGGCTTTATAGTAGAAGGAGATGTTCGGGGCCCCCATTCCGCTAAATTTAACCGGACGGAGGAGATATGTTGTTTTGAATCTGGGGAGAGCTTTCTTTTGGTGGTATTTGATCACCGCTGCATCATTTCTGATCGCCGCTATAAACAAAAGAAGAGCAACAATTTTGCAAAAAAAAACCAAATTTCTTACTTTTTCCTAAAATACAAATCCAAAAAAAAAATATAAAAAACATTTTTTTTCACCGTTTTTGGCCGATTTATATTCTTCCTCATATTTGCGATAAAAATCGCAATCGGCGTTTATTGATTGGTTTGCGCAAAAGTGGTCGCGTTTACGGATGATGAGAATTCATTTTTGGGGTTTTTAATTTTTTTAAATTTTTTACTAATAATGGCGGCGATCTGCGATTTTTTGCGGTACTGCAATATTTCAGCGGACATGTCGGACCATTTTGACACTTTTTTGGGACCATTGGCATGTATACAGCGATCAGTGCTATAAAAATGCACTGATTACTGTGTAAATGCCATTGGCAGTGAAGGAGTTAACCTGCAGGGGCGCTCTAAGGGTTAACTATGTTCCCTGGGCGTGTTCTAACTGTATTGGGGCTTGCCTAGC
This sequence comes from Glandirana rugosa, assembly GCA_018402905.1. Classification (NCBI taxonomy): domain Eukaryota; kingdom Metazoa; phylum Chordata; class Amphibia; order Anura; family Ranidae; genus Glandirana; species Glandirana rugosa. The sequence continues at coordinate 313,136 of BLSH010006784.1, read as the reverse complement.
TGGGGAAGGGAAGTGGTCACAGCCTTCACGTAAAGGAAGGCTATGATCACAGCCCTTCCCCCTCACACAGAGCAGAGGTCCGTGTTTACATACACGGACCTCCGCTCACTCGCTCCGGGGGGGCCATCGCGGGTAGCCGGCGGCAATCGAAGCCGCCGCACCTGCTCCCTGGCCCCCCCTGGACACAGTGAGCGCTCACTAAACTCGTTCCCGCAGCCGCCGTCGTATGACGGCGATTTGCGGGAATGAGCCACTTTGCCGCCGTCAGATGCCGATCGGCGGTTGGCAAGTGGTTAAACAATTTAAAACCAGATCATCATTAAACAAGATACTACATTTTTTAAAACAATTTAGGTAATCCTATCATGCTCTAAACATTATTTCCATGTGCAATTCCTGCTTCTACCACGACTAGTTTTTTAGTCAGTCACTGTTGTTTGGGCGCTATAGTGAATTTGATTCTGGGACTATTTTCTCCCTCGGGCTTCAGTGAATTCCATTTTCGCACTAATTAGCGCAAATTTGTGATTCTGCGTGTTAAAATTTGCGCGAAGGCAGAATCACGATATAGTAAATGACCCCCATAGTGTCTACAAACTATGGGATATATAATGGCGGTGATCAGCAACTTATAGCAGGGCTGCAATATTGTGGTGGATAAATTGGACACTAGCTGATACTTTTGACACTTTTTTTGTAACCAGTGACAGTAATACAGGGGGTCATTTACTATAGCGCTGCCGCAAAATAGCGGCAAAATTGCCGCAAAATAGCGGTAAAATTACTGCGAATCGCTGTAATTACCGTGATTCGCTGTAAATATCGCTAAAACGGTATTCACAATAGCGCTGCCGGTAAATAATGGCAAAAATGGAATTCACTAAAGCTCCCAGGTCACAGATAACGGCCAACTCCTTACTCCAGCCCAGACCTGGAGTTGTGCAAATAGAAATAATGTTTGGAGCAAGATCTGATCCCCTAAATTGTGCTAAAATATGCGGTATATTGTTTAAAGATAATCTGCTTTTAAACTGTGTGAAAAAGTTATTTCTACAATGAAATATCTTAAAAAGTCTGAGAAGAGATAAATACCCCCTCTCTTTACTCCTAGGCACGGATCACAGCTGAGCACAACTGAGCATGCTCAGACACAAAACAACTCTCAAAATAACTCTCATGGAGTAATTCCTTGAGTAGTTAGTAAATACCAAAATGTGAGTTATTTTACACACATTTTTTGGAAGTGAAGATGAGAGTTATTTAAGTGCAAGTTTCTGCCATTCATTCTAATGGTACAATTGTTACTCCATTTCATGTTGAAAAAAATGTAAATTCTCCTGGCAACAATGTTGCACATTTTAGAATCTATTTTGTTTTTACCCGCTTGCCGACGGCTGATCGGCAATTGACAGCGACAGTGTGGCTCGATAGCGCGGATCGCCTTCATACGACGGCGGCCGCGAGATCGAGCCCAGTGAGCGCGCGTACGCTCACTGTGTCCGGGGTGGGCCAGGGAGCGGGTGCGGCGGATTCGATCTCTGCCGGCCACCTGCGATGCCCCCCCCGGAGTGAAAGAATGGAGGTCCGTGTAAGTAAACACGGACCGCCATTCTGTGAGGGGGGAAGGGCTGTGATCACAGCCTTCCTCTACACGGAAGGTGTGATCACTTCCCTTCCCCAGCTAGGGCAGTCCCCCCACAGTTAGAACATGCCCAGGGAACATAGTTAACCCTTAGAGCGCCCCCTGCAGGTTAACGCCTTCACTGCCAATGGCATTTACACAGTAATCAGTGCATTTTTATAGCAACGATCGCTGTATAAATGCCAATGGTCCCAAAAAAGTGTCAAAATGTTCCGACATGTCCACTGAAATATCGCAGTACCGCTAAAAATCGCAGATCGACGCCATTTCTAGTGAAAAAAAATAAAAAATAAAAACCCCAGAAATGAATTCTCATCATCCCTAAACGCGGCCACTTTTGCGCAAACCAATCAATAAACGCCGATTGCGATTTTTTTTATCACAAATATGAGGAAGAATATAAATCTGCCAAAACCGATGGAAAAAAATGTTTTTTATATTTTTTTTTTATTTGCATGTTAGCAAAAAGTAAGAAATTTGTGTTTTTTTGCAAAATTGTCGCTCTTCTTTTGTTTATAGGGGCGATCAGAAATGACGCAGCGGTGATCAAATACCACCAAAAGAAAGCTCTATTTGTGGGAAAAAAAGGACACAAATTTTGTTTGGGTACAACGTTGCACGACTGCGCAATTTTTAGTTAAAGCGATGCAGTGCCGAATCGCAAAAAGGGCTCCGGTCCTAAAGCTGGAAATCCTTCCGGTCCTTAAGTGGTTAAGAATGCTACAATGTGAAATTTCTTCATGTTCTGTAAATATTTTTTTTTTCTCGGTCAATTTCACTTTGCTGCTGTCCATGTCACAAAAATATTTCCCTAAACTCACACAGATGTTTTTACAAACCACAAACAATACCAATGCTTATGGAAATTTTAATTTTTTATTTTTTTATTTTTTTTTAGAAAAACTTCAAATAGCACTGAAGAAATACATAAGAATATATCCAAACTTGTCATGTTCTTCAAACACAAACAATACCATTGCTTATGCAAATGTAAAATTAGTGTAATTTATTAATTTAATTCAATGATGAAAAATTGAAATAGATAGCCTGAAGTAGAAATCCTAACGCCTGTCATTCCATCACCTATATGTCCACAGAAATGCAGGATGTGTGTAGATAAGGAGAATGTGCAGCTTTGCAGTGGCTCCAAAGGTAGCTCGGCTGTTTAGCATTGTTTGTTTCTTGGGTTTGAATCCCACGCAAGCCACGTCCTGTTGTATTTTTGACGTATTCTTCATGTTTTGTAAATATTTTTTTTTTCTTGGTCAATTTCACTTTGCTGCTGTCCATGTCACAAAAATATTTCCCTAAACTCACACAGGTGTCTTTACAAACTACAAACAATACCATTGCTTATGGAAATTTTAATTTTTTATTTCTTTATTTTTTGTAGAAAAACTTCAAATAGCACTGGAGAAATACATAAGAATACATCCGAACTTGTCATGTTGTTCAAACACAAACAATGCCATTGCTTATGCAAATGTCAAATTAGTGTAATTTATTAATTTAATTCAATTATGAAAAATTGAAATAGATAGCCTGAAGTAAAAATCCTAACGCCTGTCATTCCATCACCTATATGTCCACAGAAATGCAGGATGTGCGAAGATAAGGAAGATATGCAGCTTTGCAGTAGCTCGGCTGATTAGCATTGTTTGCTTCTTGGGTTTGAATCCCACGCAAGCCACGTACTATTGTATTTTTGACTTATGATATTCACACAACAAACATTACCATTGCTTATGCAGATGTCAAATCAGTGTCATTTTCTTGCCAAATTCTAATCGAAGAACAAAGGCAGAAATCCTAACACCTATCATTCTGTCACCTATATGTCCACAGAAATGCAGGATATCTGTGTAGATATGCAGCTTTGCAGTGGCTCCGAAGGTAGCTCAGCTGTTTAGCATTGTTTGTTTCTTGGGTTTGAATCCCACTCAAGCCACATCCTGCTGTAATTTCTACTTATGTTGTTCACCCAAGTTTTTCACCCCAGCAGCACTGAGTTTCTGGGTTACAATTGTGAACATGCTATTTAATGTCGAGAAATACTTTTATTTCCCTATGTTGTTAGAAATAACTTGGGAAAACTGGCCTAACTTCTCTTTCGGTCAAAATGTTGTATTTTTGGGTAGGAGGGTTACACCACCATTGCAAATCTTCCAGATACACTATCTAGGCCAAAGTAGTGGGACGGCTGCCTTTACACACACATGAACATTAATGGCAGCCCAGTCTTAGTCCATTGTGTAAAAATAGGATTTGGCACCCCCTTTGCAGCTACAACAGCCACAACTCTTCTGGGAAGGCTGTCCACAAGGTTTAGGAGTGTGTCTATGGGAATGTTTGACCATTCTTCCAGAAGAGCATTTGTGAGGTCAGGAACTGATGCTGGATGAGAATGCCTAGCTTGCAGTCTATGCTCTAATTCAGCAAAAAGGTTTTTTATTGTGTTTATGAACCTTGCTTTGTGCACTGGTGTGCAGTCATGTTGGAATAGGAACAGGCCATCCCCAAACTGGTCCTACAAACTTCAGATCAGGAAATTGTCCAAATGTGTTGGTATGCTGATCAGTTCCCTTCTCTGGAACTAAGAGGCCAAAAACAACTGCTGAAATAATAAATCACATCAGAATACCCCTTCCACCTATTTATTTGGACCAGTGCATAAAGACATGGGTGAAGAAGTTTGGGGTGGTGGAACTTGACTGGCCTGGACTCCTGACTCCAATACAATAGGACACCTTGGGGATCAATTAGAGTGGAAACTGCAAGCCAGGCCTTCTCGTCCAACATCAGTGCCTGACCTTACAAAGGCATATTGCTTGGTATGCTGAGCATGGCTATGGACTAATGCCTCGTACAAACGGGACGATGATCATACGTACGATTGTCGCAAATCGTATGTTGGCTGTTGTATCCAGCATACTGACTGCACTACACGATTGTACGACCACAGAAGAACGTTCAGGTGCATGTAATTAGTGTCCGGCCATTCCTGACTTCTGAGCATGCATAATTTGCACAATACAACTTGTTGTACCAACTTCTCTGTACACACGATACAACGGTCGTATGAGCGCTTGTTGGTATGACCAAGTTTTCTAGTTTGCTCATACAACTCTCTTGTACGACCGTCGTATGTTCGACTGTTCTAATCGCGCATACGAAGGATCGATATCGCATACAACGGTCGTTAGTACGACCTGTTGTATACGACCATCGAACCGTGTGTACGAGGCTTAAGACCCCATAAACACTATTAGATTTGCGACAGATCTTTGGATTCAAATTGACCCAGACCCTTTAATATGAGGGCAAACCTTAAGAGTTTAAATGTGTATGCAATCAGGCAGGTCCTTACACTACATGGTTTAGTTATATAAGAACACAAAAATATGCACAACGTCTAGTAATGTGTATGGGCTCTTAGTCCATTTGCATGCACATAAACAAACCAACATTTTTCAAACCACATGGACCTGTGCAGTGTAAACCATAACATTTTGCATGTGGTGTTACTGCTCATCAGGTGTAAGCATTTGAAGCATTCATGAAGAGACAGATTGAATGACACTGGTGGGTGTGTACTTCCATTGGGTGTGTCAATGCTAATGATACAAGCTCTATATAAATGCCTGCAGTAGCTGGGCTCCGTTTGGTTGGGACTGAGAAGAGGCCTGTTTCTTTTTCCTGTGGTGGTTGTGGGAGTAATTCGCTTGTGCATAATGAGTAATGCCTCACTAGAGCTGTTTGCTGAAATTATTGTGCATTTTAACCATCAAAAGTGGTTTTCTGTGGTGATTCTGTCAATTGTTGTGTGTATTGTTTATGCCTTACCATGCATTCCTAGTTTGGGAGTACCTGCTCATTGTTTGATCTCATTGCTTAATCATGTACATGGGGATGCAGCTTATAACTGAACAGACTAACCAATGTATGTGCATAGAACGTGGTGTGGCGGTGGGTGTTAGAATATGTTCTTAACCGCTTAACAACCGCCCTATAGACAAAAGACGTCTACAGGGCGGTCGCTTAATTCTGGGAGGACGTCTATTGACGTCCTCCCAGAATCGCGGTTCCCGCGCGCCCCCTGGGGCGCGCACACGGGAACATCCGTGACTGTCGGGTCCGGGGGACCCGACTGATCACGGATCGGGGTGAATGGCCGCTGTGCGCGGCCTTTCACCCCGTGATCGCGCCGTCAAATGACGGCGTGATCACATGTAAACAAGCCGGCGGAAGCGCCGGCTTGTCTCTCCTCTCCGCACCGATCGGTGCAGTGTGAGAGGAGAAAGGGGGGAGAGAGGACGTGCTGCAGCGCTGTGGGCGATGTGCAATGCCCACAGCGCTGCCTAGTGTTCTTGTA
>BLSH010006784.1:290659-301961 GCA_018402905.1 Glandirana rugosa | reverse complement strand
GTCCAACCGAATACGGGTATTATGAACGTCTTCACCGATCCTTTCGACGGAGTAGGGTTCTATATATTCCAGTGGTTATCGGACTGTGTCGTACTGACGTAAGACAGTAACCACGTTAAAAAAGGACATACTCCACGTATTAACGACCAGATGAATTCGCTTTGGACGAGGTCTATAGTCTCAGGGCGTACAAAAGGTTTTTACAGGTACCCCGTTTTTACTTTGTCTCCACGGAGTTTTTTTCCAGCCAGCCAGGCGGCCAGGCGGCCAGGCGGGCGGGCGGGCGGGCGGGCAGGCGGGCGGGCAGGCAGGCAGCAACATAAAAACTCCTTATTAACAAACGAAAAACTACTTCCAAAAATATTCAGCTTTGATATTAATGAGTTTTTGGAATCATTGAGAACATGGTTGTTGTTCAATAATAAAATTATTCCTCAAAAATACAACGACGGACGGACGGGCGGGCGGACGGGCGGGCGGGCGGGCGGGCGGACCGGCGGACCGGCGGACCGACCGACCTTTTTTTGAGGCACCTCTGTTTCATTTTTGCCCCATGGACATTTTTGGAAAACATGCGGGACTCTGATATCTGGAGCAGGTTTCGCTTAAGTAGACCAGCAATTATGCACCTCATACAGGAAAAAATTGCACCAATGACAGAATGCAGTCATGCTGTGTCAGGCTATTGGTGACCTTATATATCTTGGGATGAGGCAGCTTTCCTAGCCACTTCTGCAAGTATTATGGGCATAAGCCAACCTGCAGGGTGTCTATGCAGGTCATAAATGCCATTCTTGACCTTGTACCACAATTTATACACTGGCCACAAAGTGAAGATGAGTGGAATGATGTGAAGGTGGCTTTCTACCACCGTGCTCAAATGCCACAAATCCTGGGGGCCATTGATTGTACACATGTGGCAATCAGGGCCCCCAGGATCTCTGAAGTTGGTTATCGGAACCGAAAACAGTACCACTCCCTCAATGTCCAAGTTGCCTGTGACGCCAGGCAGTGGATTATGAGTGTTCAAGTAGCTTTCCCAGGGTCCTGCCATGATGCCTACATCTTGAAGCAGTCTGGACTCTTCAGGAAATTTGAATGTGGACAAATGCCACCCGGGTGGCTTATTGGTACAGTATATGTTTTTTTATCTAAAACTCAAATATAAAGTTACATACAGACATACATGTTTGGCAAAATTAGAGGATCAACACAGAGAAACAGATTTGTACACAATGTATAGGCACCTTGTTTGGACACAAGCTGACATCTTGATCCACTTGTGTGCACCCAGCCTGGCAGCTCATCCCAGGAACATTAGAGAGGTTGTCTCTAGCTAATAACATCAATGTGCAGCAAGCTGGAAAGGTTTGCCCCCTCCACAGACGCTGACCACACTAGTCATTACAATGGTATTCCCACATGAACAAGGAGTAATTTGATGTAGGAATGAGTCAATGTAGGTTTAGTCTAAACATGGTGCAAGATATGGTACAAAATAAATGTCTGTGCTGCTTCATGCACATAGGACTTTAAAAAAAAATCAAAAAAATGTCTGTAGCTTATGGCCACTTTCACACTGGGGGCAGTGGGGCATTAGCTGTAAATCCCTGCTAGTCACAGCGGGGATTTATTGCTGTTAGAGTGGCGCTAAGGCTGCGGGAGTGGGGCACTTTGAACCCCCCTCAAGGGGTTAAAACAGGGTTAAAAGTGCCCACTCTCTGCGCTTCCGAGGTGGTGTGCAGCGGCTTTGGAAGCGCTACCCATGGTTTTCAATGGGCAGGGGCGGTGGAGGAGCGGTATATTACCACTCACCGTACCGCTCCAAAGATGCTGCTTGCAGGTCTATTTGTAATGTCCTGCAAGCGGGCCGCAAAAGTGTGAAAGCACTCAAGCTTGGGGTGGATGGGGAGTGACTTTTGAGACTCTTTACATGAGCTTTTTTTTTTTTGGGCTAAATAGCGCCTGTAAAGTGCCTCAGTGTGAAAGAGGTCTATCTGTAATTTTTGCACCTTTTACCGGTGTTATATTACCGCCTTTTTTTGCCATTTTTTGCTAATTTTTGTGCGTTTTTAAAGGGCCAGCGTTTTTTTTTTTTATTTTTTTTTATTTTACTCAATTGGTCTAAAACGTCCAAAAATGTTGGGGATCTGCGTTCTATAGCATCTTTGGTTGTTTTTGGCTGTTTTTGATCGTTTGAACATTTTTACAGCTGAAAAACCAGTTTGGCCTAATACATTCTTCCTTGTCTCCCATTTTGTAGACAGGCATCTATGGCCACAAAAAGGGATGTGAAGGACTAATGTTTGTTTTTGGTTTATTTTCCAGGGGATGCTGGCTATCCGCAGCTGATGTGGCTAATGGCTCCAATCAGGTACCCCCAGGGCCAGCCACAACATCGCTACAATAGTGCCTTGCGGAGAAGCCGGGCCATTGTTGAGCTTACTATTGGCTTACTGAAGTCCCGGTTTCTCTGCTTGGCCAGGCCTGGGGGAGAGTTACTGTACTCTCCTCCAAATGCTTCCAGGATCATCCTTGCCTGTTGCATTTTGGACAACATGTGCTTTACAAGGGGTGATTCATGGGAGCTGGATGAGGAGAGGGAGCCAGAGGTCCGTCAGCTGCCAGTCCCTAGGGACCAAAACACAACTGGCGGGATTAGCACCTGGAATCGATTGAATTCTGGCTACTTTACAGGTACGTTTTAGAGCATAGCTAGAGATTCAGAATATGTAAAAATACCAACTTTGCAGGCTAGTTCTCACAGGAACCCAGATGCTAACAAACATATGCCAGTTGGGGTTGACCCTTTATCTAGTGTGTAGTCAACATGACAAACACTGTTTGCTTGACCACTAACACTAACCTCTTTTCTCAAATGTGTGCCAATTTTGAAGAGAGTGGAGAGGGAGTGGAACACCTGGAAAGTGTTTGCTTTTGTCTGTGCCACCTGTATATATGTTAAAGGAACAAGAACCTCAGCTAATTATCTAAATGTGTTTTTGTATTTTCAGGGGATCCGTCTGTTTAGGCAGCCATGGCATGTACCCCGGGAATCTTTTTGGGACGACTGTCTGGCATCACAGGTGTGTTTTGAAATCTTATCTTACGTTTTTGTATTGGTTAAAAAAAGTCAAATCTTGAACTTACCAGCTCACTGCAGTGGTTAGCAACAGAGCAGGCATGATCTTTCTTTTCATGGGTGATGATGCTGGAGTTCCTGGGCCCTACCCCAGGTATAGTATGGATTTAAACGGCAACCCCACAGCAAAGTCAACAAAAAACAGGCACAGGGGTCCTCCCAAAAACAAAACCAGACCCCAAAGCACCCTCCCCATGTTGAGGACATGTGACCTGGTAAGATTCAGAGGGGCGCACTCACCCGTCCCCACCCCCCCCGCCATGCCAGGGCTGCATGCTCGGATAAGGGTTTGGTTTGGATTTTGGGGGAACACCAACACCATTTTTTAACAATTTGGCGTGGGGTTCCCCTTAAAATCCATACCAGACCCGAAGTGCTTTTTCAGTGATCTTTATCTATATTGCAGGGAAGCAGCAATACATTCCAGCCATGACCGATTTTAAATGACAATTTTTCCTTTACAAATGTCATTTTGCGGTGCCACTGTTCTAAACATCACAGAGATCCATACTAAGGGGACCCCCCCAAGCACGATATTTAAGCACTTGCCACCCGCCCGCCGCAGCGTGACGATGGAAAGTGATTCGTTAACGCAAACCGCCCTCACCTGACGGCAGCTGCGATGACTAGCATTGTGAGCATGCGTGTGCTGCCGCAGGCACTCTCGCACGCTCACTGTGTTCTGGGGGGTCAGGGAGCGGGTAGGGCGGACTCGATCGCCACTGGCTACCCGTGATGGCCCCTCTGCAGTGAAAGAACAGAGGTTTGTGTATGTAAACATGGATCTCCGTTCGGACAAAGGGGGAAGGGCGGTGATCACAGGCTTTCTGTATATGGAAGCCGTGATCACTTCCCTCCCCCTGGCAGCCCAGCCCCCATACAGTTAGAACTCCCCATAGGGAACACAGTTAATGCTCTCCAGGTTAACCCCTTCACTGCCAATGGCATTTCTACAGTAAGCAGTGCATTTTTAGACCTCTGATCGCTGTATAAATGCCAATGCTCCAAAAAAAGTCTAAATGGTCCGACATGTCTGCCGCAATATTGCAGTGCCGCTAAAAATCGCAGATCACTGCCATTGCTAGCAAAAAATGTAAAAAATACAGCTCCAGAAATTAATTTGCATCATCCCTAAACACAGCAACCTTTGCGCAAACAAAACAACAAACGCCGATTTTTTTTTTTAACAAAGATAGGAGGAAGAATATAAATTGGCCAAAAACAAGTAAATAAAATGATTTTTATTTTTATACAATTGGATTTGTATTTTAGCAAAAACGAAGAAAAACTGGTTATTTTGAAAAATTGTTGCTCTTTTTTTATTTAGAGCGGCGATCACAAATGACGTAGAGGAGATCAAATATCACCAAAAGAAAACTCTACTTGCTGGTAAAAAAGGACGCAAATTTTGTTTGGGTACAACGTCGCACGACCGCGCTATTGTCAGTTAAAGCAACGCAGTGCCAAATCGCAAAAAGTGCTCAGGTCCTAAAGCGTGAATTCCTTCCGGGGCTGAAGTGGTTAAAGGAATATTTTTTTTTTCACATTAACCATTATTAAAACCACTGCTCCTGAAAAAAAAATATTAGAATCTTTTTTATCTTTTCAGACATGTCCCCTGCGGCTAAGGCTGTTAAAATTAGAGAGAGGGGTGGTAATGTTATTAATTTTTTTTTATGGCAATGAACTTGCATACAACCGCAAGTTCAATTCCAGCCAACATCAACATGTAACCTGAGAGGCATCTTCACAGGCAAATAGAGCTTGCATGTGTGCTATTTTACTCGAGTCTGTGAGAGTTGAAGTTGTAATTGCCTTTAACTTGGAGTTATTTTAAGGCACTGCTGGAGTAGATTTGGGAGGTATAGTAAATCAGGGCCACAGTGATCAGTGCTAAAAAAAATGCACTGTCACTGTAATAATGACACTGGATGGGAAGGGGTTAACATCAGGGGCAATCAAATGGTTAAATGTATTCCTAGGGAGTGCTTTCTAACTGTGTGGGTGATGCTTCTGCTGTGGGAAGACAGATATCAGTGTTTCTGCTTAGCAGAAACACAAGATCACTGCCTTCCTTTGTCACAGAATGGTGATCTGCCTTGTTTACGCAGGCACATCACTGTTCTGCCTGTGCCTTGAATGATCAGCAGATCCCAGTGGACATCGCATCCACTGGACCCACTGATTGGCTCCCACTGTGTTCAATCACAGTGGGAGCCGGTCACCGGGGCACGTTCGTGCACCAGACCTGAAAGTGCAGAATCGTGTACCTGTACGTGATTCTGAGCACAGGAGCCGCCGCCCTGCAGTAAGTGTATGTGAAGCAGTGGGCAAGAGGTTAAACTGGGATTGAGGGGGAGGGAGAATTCAATTTTAATGGGGCAGACAGGTCAGAAAGGAGTCAGTCCCTCTTAGTGGATGGAATGGGGAAATATGGGTGAGGGCTATGGTAGGTGATAAGAAGGTTCCCATGTTACAAACAACCATTGGAAATAGTACTATTTGTACTAAAATAAAAAATATGTGAAATATGTATGCAAAATGTGACAATGAATTAAAGTGTTTGTTCACCAATGCCAGTTGTAAGCTTTGGTGCCCGATTGCATGATTTGCATTGCAAAAATCACATTGTGAGTTGGAAGCATTGGTGCACAATTGCATGAATTAATTAGTATTGCTGAATCTTGGCTTCATTCTTCACATGACTAGGCTATTAATATTCCTGGCTATGCCCTCTTTCAGAGAAACAGGGTAAAATGGAAAAGTGGTGGTATTTGTCTCTATGTGAGAAGTGATTACAAAGTGAGCGTGAAAGAGGACCTAGTTGATGGAGAGTGTGATGAGTGTGTGTTTGTTATAGGCCACCCAGTGTTAATGAGGAAGTGGACACTCAGCTTCTTGCACAGATAGGGCTGCAAGGACTGGGACAGTGATACTATTGGGGGATTTTAACTACCTGAGAATTGACTGGAGTAATAGCACTGCAGGAACAGTTAAAGAGCAAACATGTATAAGCCTATTACAAGGCAATTTTATGTTACAGTCAATAGGGGCCCGACTAGGAATGATGCTCTGCTGGACCTGGTAGTCTCAAACCATGCAGAGCTTATTACTTATATTCATATAAAAGAATATCTGGGTAGCAGTGACCATAACATGTTTTCATTTATTGATAGCTGTAAACAGCAATCACATACTGGAAAGATAAAAACACTTAACTTTAAAGTGGAAGTAAACTTCCATCTATGGATTTTACCTATAGGTAAGCCTATAATAATGCTTACCTATAGGTATGGTAAATATCTCCTAAATGAGCACCGTTTAGGAGATATTAGCTGTACATGCAGCCAGTGACATCACTGGCACATGCGCTCTGAAGGAACGGCCACCCATGCTGTTCCTTCAGAGCCTTGTGCCGTAAATGGCGGCTCCCACGCACATGTGCTGGAGTGTCATTGCGGCTCTGGCCAGTCACCGAGCCAGAGTCTATGAACCCAGAAGCAAGACGGGTGAAGATGGGAGTGCCTGCAGCTATGACATCTCGCTGGAATGCTTCCTTGTAAGGTAAGTTTAATGTAAAGTGCTAGTATGTAATGCATACTATCATATTATGACATTACCTTGCAGGGTCCAAAAAAAAACATCCAGTGGTTTACAGCCACTTTAAGAGAGCAAATGTTCCAAGGATGAGGGCTTCTCTCCAAGACTCTGAGGGAATATTGCCATTGATGAACACAGAACAGAAATGGGAATTCTTCAAAAAGACTTTATGTGAACACACTGTAAAATATATTCCCATGGGCAATATGTTTAAAAGGCCAGAAATTAAACCTATGTGACTTACGGCCAAAGTTAATAAAAAGCTATAAATAATAATAAAAGAGCTTTTAAAAATGTAAAAATTACAAAACTGCTCTATTGCTACTGCCGAAATCTGGCGAGAGATGCAGTTCAAGATCATATTTAGAGCTTACATCCCTTTTGTGTCCTCCAAGACATTGGCACAAGGCGACCTCTGTCCTCTATGTGACATCCCTCGCTCTTCCATTGCTACTGGATGTGCCAACCTATTTCATCCTTTTGGGACCAAATTTTTACATTCATCCATGCAGTCACTAGACATATCATCCCTAAGGATCCTCTTCTCCTACTTTTTGGCAATGACTCTTGCCTCTTGGCTCCACAAGGGTCTAATACCTTAACACCTTAACTCAATCTTCCTTGGATACTAACTTGTCTACCAGTGGTGAGGAGAGTGATCATGAAACAATGGTTATCTTCCGCACCTCAAATATCTGCTGTTTGTTAAAAAGAACCTTCTGCAGTTGCGGAGAATTTTTGGATCTGGATATGCAACCCTACCGCTTTCTCAAACGCCTTCACAGAAGTTGCTGTTTTATCAACCAAGAGAGCATTGATAACATCCATGCTGAAAAAGACTGGAATGTTGTACCATTAAGTCTACACAATAAACCTTATGCCACGATCACTAAGTCCCCGCACCAGCCTTCATAAACCAAAACAGGGGGCATCTCTCCTCCTCTTTCTCTAGGTCCCAAGCTTGTACCCCCTTTATACAGTATCTATGCTGATTCACAATAGTCTCCCCCCACACACACACATACCCCTTCCCATATTCCTCCTTCCTATGTTTAGCTCACCCTGTTAAATCTAGTTTTAAACAACTCTGTTGTCTGAAAACTGACTATTACCACCATATATCTATGTCACTGACACCCCCCACCCCAATGTTGGGGGTGAGACTTTCTCCCCATCCAATTTTTCCATCCATACTTCCATGAAATGCGTTACTGAAATTATGGCTCAGTTGTTATGATATGCCTCACGTTCATAGGTAGTCCTTCCAGGGTTTCATGCTGTAGTGCCTTGAACCACTTCTAGTTGTTCTACGTCCAGATTTTACTTCTCAATATGAACTCCTCAAATACTTTATATTGTCCATTTCTACTTTAAAATTAAATAAAATATATTTTGAAAAAATAAAAATGTAAACATGAAGGAACACTATCATTGTTTAAATTTTACAAAGAATATAACAGAATATGTAAAAGGAAAGCAAGACCGCAAAAATTCAAAACGAACAACAGATTGGGGAAGATAGTTGGACAAACCCCCAAAAATTATTCAAACCTATTATTAGTAAAAAGGTCAGGTCTGAGCATGTGGGCCCTTTGGGGATGTTATTGGCACAGCCCCAAATGATCCACAAAGGCTCACAATTGATATGAAATATTTAGACAGAATAAAGATGAATAAAGCACCTGGCTCAGATGGCACATACAGTAGTTCACAAAAGTAAGTACACCCCTCACATTTTTGTAAATATATTATTATATCTTTTCATGTGACAACACTGAAGAAAAGACACTTTGCTACAATGTAAAGTAGTGAGTGTACAGCTTGTATAACAGTGTAAATTTGCTGCCCCCTCAAAATTACTCAACACGCAGCCATTGATATCTAAACCACTGGCAACAAAAGTGAGTACACCCCTAAGTGAAAATGTCCTAATTGGGCCCAATTAGCCATTTTACCTCTCCGGTGTCATGTCACTCTTTAATGTTGCAAGTTCTCAGGTGTGAATGGGGAGCAGGTGTGTTAAATTTGGTGTTATCGCTCTCACTCTCTCATACTGGTCACTGGAAGTTCAACATGGCAACATATGGCAAAGAACTCTTTGAGGATCTGAAAAAAAAAGAATTGTTGCTCTATATAAAGATGGCCTAGGCAATAAGAAGATTGCCAAGACTCTGAAACTGAGCTGCAGCATGGCGGCCAAGACCATTCAGCGATTTAACAGGATAGGTTGCACTCAGAACAGGCCTCGCCATGGTTGACCAAAGAAAATTAGTGCATGTGCTCAGTGTCATATTCAGAGGTTGTCTTTGGGAAATAGCATTGCTGCAGAGTATGAAGGGGTGGGGGGTCAGCTAAAAGCCAGTCAAATTTGTCTGCATGGCTGTCAACCCAGAAGGAAGACTCTTCTAAAGATGATGCACATGAAAGCCCACAAACAGTTTGCTGAAGAGAAGCAGACTTAGGACATGGATTACTGGAACCATGTCCTGTGGTCTGATAAGACCAAGATAAATGAAAAGGCTGACCGCAGGTTCCTGGCTAGGAGGACATATAGCTGCCACAGGGATCGCTGTCCCCGCTCATCTGGGCTCTCAGGTATCAATTGGGGCGGGTACAGGCAGAGGGAGACCACCGCTGCTGCATTTTTATGAGGAGGTGTGGCACTTACACAGAGTACACAGAGGCATGGTTGATTGCCACAGCATGAGTTCATACAGCAGCTCCGCTCAATACTCAGTAGATTCTCTTGGTGATCATGGACAGGGGATGTAAGTGGCAACATGATTGGGGGTCAGCTACAGGTTCATCGGGAGGTGGGGGGGTTAGTGCATGGGCTTGGTTAGGTAGATCGGGGAGAGAGTGTCGGTTAGTCTGCATGAGGTCAAGCCCCCCTCTCTTCCTGGTGGTCACTGCCACCACTCCGGTCATTTGGACAGGGAGGTTCATGTTACTGGGCATGTTTCCTCTGTTGTAGTGTTGCTAGGGGGATGTAGAGGGTATACCAGGCAAGCTGGCAGGGGTGGTCAGAGGTATTTTGTGGGGATAGGCATGCGGATGCATTGTGTTCACAGCAGTGATGGGCACTGTTGTACCTCGGTCAATCAAGAGGTGGTTAGCAACAGCTGTAGTATTTACAGGTGAAGTATCTTGCAATTGTTGCAAACACAATTCAGACACATTCTCTTCTTGCAATCCTGGCAACCACTTACGAACGCACTTCATCTTGCAATCAATGCAAGCACTTACAAACACACTTCATCTTGCGATCGTTGCAAGCACTTATGACACACACTTCATCTTGCAATTGTTGCAAGCACTTACGAACACACTTCATCTTGCAATTGTTGCAAGCACTTACGAACACACTTCATCTTGCAATCGTTGCAAGTAGAGTTGATTGAACCTCTGGAAGTCTGGGTTCGGGTCCGGACTTGACCCGAACTTTGACTCGGACCCCGAACCCCGAACCCCATTGAAATCAATGGGGACCCGAACTTTTAGGCACAAAAATGGCTGTAACAAAGTCCTGGCAAGTCCTAGAGGTCTGCAAAAGAAAGGAAAATGGGGGTAAGAGTTGGACAAGTGCCCTACAAAGAAATGGGGATAGGGAAATAACTTAAAATAATTTTTAAACTAAAATCACATTAAAAAAAATCAAAAATGGAGGTGGAGTTGGAGGTTGAGGAGGCGGTGAAAGTGGTGGTGGAGGAGGAGGAGGTAGCCAACACTGTTTTTTTTTATTTTTGTGCAAGAAATCATCTCCAAGTTGTACAGGGAAAGTTTCCAGCTGTTGCTTTAAGGGAAAGATTATTGTTCTAAAATCATCTCCAAGTTGTATAAGCAAAGTGTATTCTAGCCGCATAGAGCCATATTAGTGCTGTAAAATCATGTCCAAGCTCCATTCACTAAGTGTATTGTATCCGCATAGAGCCTTATTAATGTTATAAAATCATGTCCAAGCTCCATTCTCTAAGTGTATTGTAGCCGCATAGAGCCATATTAGTGTTATAAAATCATGTCCAAGCTCCATTCACTATCACTAAGTGTATTGTAGCTGCATAGAGCCTTATTAGTGTTAAAAAATCATGTCCAAGCTCTATTCACTATCACTAAGTGTATTGTAGCCGCATAGAGCCATATTAGTGTTATAAAATCATGTCCAAGCTCCATTCACTAAGTGTATTGTAGCCGCATAGAGCCATATTAGTGTTATAAAATCATGTCCAAGCTCCATTCACTATCACTAAGTGTATTGTAGCTGCATAGAGCCTTATTAGTGTTATAAAATCATGTCCAAGCTCCATTCACTATCACTAAGTGTATTGTAGCCGCATAGAGCCATATTAGTGTTATAAAATCATTGATTTTATAACACTAATAAGGCTCTATGCGGCTACAATACACTTAGTGAATGGAGCTTGGGCATGATTTAGATACGTCGATGTTATGTGAATCACTATCACTTACCTCGAACCTGTACTAAAATATTGTGATTATACCGAGATACGCCGATGTTATGTGAATCACTTACCTCGAACCTGTACTAAAATATTGTGATTA